>JAJPUD010002859.1:264574-288194 GCA_023553655.1 Myrmecobius fasciatus
CTTAGATTTCTGTACCCCAATATCCCCCTGGAGCTTCCTCAACCCTTAGATTTCTGCCCCCAGATATCCCCCTAGAGCTTCCTCAGCCCCCAAGTCTTGCGAGGACATCTCCTGGATATATATACCCTGTCAGTTTCTTTATGGGGGACTCCAACTTTCTGCCAGCCTCCTGCCCCTGGGGTCCCTTGGCCTTTCAGGGGTACCCCTTCTCTCCCGATGCCCCCATTGCAGCCTCTCGTGATCCCTTGGTCTCTCAGAGTATTCCCTACTCAGTCTCTGCTCACCCCTCCTGTCTGATTCTCTTTCCCTGCCCCACAGCGGGGTCCCCAGGGTCAGGGGCCAGCACCGTGGTGTCAGAAGCCACCCTGAGCCAGCCTGCGGGGGCCCGAGCCCTGCTTCGCTGTCAAAGCCCACGCATGGTGTGGACTCAGGACAGGCTACATGACCGGCAGCGGGTGGTCCACTGGGACCTCAGTGGCGGCCCCGGGGGCCCCCCACGCAGACTCCTGGACATGTATTCTGCCGGGGAGCAGCGCGTCTACGCAGCCAGGGACCGGGACCGCCTCCTCCTGGCTCCCGCAGCCTTCCACGATGGCAATTTCTCTCTGATCATCCGCTGTAAGAGTGATGGGTGGGGGCAGCCCTAGGAAATGGGCCCTGGCTGGGGTGGAAAGGACCCTCCTCTGGAAGGGTCCAGTGGCTCTGCAGGGCTGGGGGAGGGGCTGGGGGTGGGCAAGCTCTGCCCTGTGTCCATCTCCAATGCCGCCTGCCCCCCTCTCTCTTTCTCTCCATCGCTTATCTCTGGTGGCTGCACTCTGCAGCTGTGGAGGAGCAGGATGAAGGCTTGTACACCTGTAACCTCCACCATCACTACTGCCATCTCTACGAGAGCCTGGCCATTCTCCTGAGGGTCACCGACGACCGTGAGTTTCGCCCTCCCCCACCCCATGCCTCCTGCCCCCCCCGAAACTTTCTTCTAACACCTGACCTGCAGTTCCCAGACCCTGGGCTCGACCATAGCCAGAAAGTGCGGGTGACCTCCCTGACCTAGCTGGCCAGAGTGACCCTTGTGGTCCCTATCACCCCCATGGCCTCCATGATAACATGACCTCAAGGATACCCATAATCCCTCAAATTCCCATGGTTTCCATGATCCTAATGACTCCTAAAGCCTCCACAATCCCCATAGCCCCCATGGCCTCCATGATCCCCATAATCCCCATGGCTTCCACAATCCCAAAGACCTCTCCTTGACCTCCACAATTCCCATGATCCCCATGGTTTCCATGATCCCAATGATCCCTATGATCCTAAGGACCCTCCTGGTCTCTGTGATCCCAAAGACCCCCATGACAGCCATGGTTCCAGGGTCTCTATCCCAAGGGCCTCCATGATATCATGATCCCCATGACTTCCATAATCCCAAAGACCTTTCCTTGACCTCCAGGGTCCCCATGATCCCCATAACCCCCATGGCCTCCACTATTCCCATGATCCCCATGGCTTCCACAATCCCCTCTCCTTGACCTCCATGATGCCCATGGCCTTCATGATCCCAGCCACCCTCACGATCCTTGTGGTCCAAATGACCCTCTAGCACATGGCTCAGTGCCTGAGATTACAGGGGCAATACGGAGTCATTACCCCTATAGTCTCAGGCACTGAGCCATTGCTTTCTTCTGTGTCCCCCCCTAGCTCTGGCAGCTGGTGCCCACTGGGATGGTGAGAAGGAGGTCCTGGTGGTAGAAAGGGGCTTCCCAGCACTGCTGACCTGCGTGAACAGAGCCCAGGTGTGGACTGAACGGCACCTGGAGGAAGAGCAGCAGGTGGTGCACTGGGACCGCCAGCCTCCAGGTGTCCCTCACGACCGCGCCGACCGCCTACTGGACCTGTACGCCTCCGGTGAGCGACGCGCCTACGGCCCGCCTTTCCTGCACGGGCGAATGGAAGTCAGCACGGATGCCTTTGCCCGGGGGGACTTCTCTCTGAGCATTGACCCCTTGGAGCTGGCAGATGAGGGCACCTATTCCTGCCACCTGCACCATCACTACTGCGGACTTCACGAGAGGCGCATCTTCCACCTGGCAGTCTCAGAGCCCTCACCCGAGCCCCGTGGCCCGCCGCCAGTGCCCGAGGACACCCTCGGCAACCGTACCAGCCAGAGCCGAAGCCCCTCCCCTGCCGGTACGTGGTCCCCGGGGGTCCGGCCTTAAGGACCCTAATGGCTAGTGGGGGAGAATCCCTGCTTCCTAGGAAGGCAGTGTGGCCCAGTGAAAAGAGCCCTGGCTCTGAGAGAGGACAAATCTCACCTCCAAGACTAAGCAGGTTGCTTAATGTCTCTGAGATGCAATTTCTTCCTCTATCAATGGGGATAATAATAGCACAGTGTGAGTTTTAAATGAGACAAAGCCTGCAAAGTGCTTTATTAACATTATATACAGGCCATATTCTCTTATGGCCTGGCCTCCGGCACCTACTGGTGCCTCTTGGGAGGGCATCCACCCCAGGCAGGGGCAGAGCCCAAAGGTGGCAGCCTGGCAGTAGAGACAGCCCAGAATCTGGAGGCAGGAGACCAGAGTTCAAATCCCGGCTTCGACACTCTGCACTTTTAGGGGAATTGGGTAAATCAGTGCCCTCTTCCAGGCTATTTCCTTCCTCTCTAGAGTGAGGGCTTGGGCTAGGCCATCTCTTGGCTTCCTTCTAGCTCTGAATCCCGGACGCTGAGCTTTTGCTGGCGAAAGGAGGCTGTCTCTTGGCAGGCTGGTGCTGGGGAGTGGCCCAGCAGGTCTGGGGAGCAGCCCAGTTTTTCCATTGGCAAGAACCTGGCCTGGCTGGCTCCAGGTGTGCGTCCCAGAAAAAACAAGGCCAGCTCCTCCCTTTCTCCCCCTTCTTCCCCCCTGCTTTCCCCTTCCCTCCTTCCCTCCCCGTCTCCCTCTCTGCCTTCCTTCCCACATCCCCAGCCAATGACATTTGGCATTCACCCCATATTTTCTTCTCACATAAAGGTCATTCTTAAAGCAGAGCAAAACAGAGAAGTAGGAAAACAAGGGGGAGACTTCCCCCTCCCCCAAATCCCAGTGCCTGCTCTGAGGGGTGGGGCTGTGGCAAATGGCAGCTTTTATGAGCAGGAGAATAGTGACTGGCATTGTCCCCTCAAGAACCCAGACTGGGGATGGTGGAGGGTTATGTTGTGGCCCCCACACCTTCTGAGTGCGGGGATGAAGGAAGGAGCGAGCCACAGAGAGACCGGATCTCAGTTTCCTCATCTGCAAATCAAGGAGCCTTGAACTGGATGACCTTTCAGGCTCCTCGTTGGCTCTAAAGAAATGATTCTATGATATAATTCTCTGTTCTAGCTTCCAAGTTCTGGGTTCTGAATTCTGAGTTCCCAAGTCCTGGGTTCTGAATTCTGAGTCCTGAGTTAAGTTCTGGATTCAATTTTAGGCTGGGTTCTGGGTTCCAAGTTCTAGGTTGGGAATTCTGAGTCCCACGTTTGGGGTTCCAAGTTCTGGGCTCAATTTTAGATTGAGTTCTGAGTTCTGGATTCAATTTTAGGCTGAGTTCTGGGTTTCAAGTTTTACATTATGAATTCTGAGTTGCAAATTTAGGTTCCAAGTTCTGGGCTCAATTTTAGATTGAGTTCTGAGTTCTGGACTCAAGTTCTGGGCTCTGAATGTCAAGTTCTGGGTTCCAAGTTCTGGATTCAATTTTAGGCTGAATCCTGAGTCCTAAGTTCCGGGTTCTGAATTCTAAGTTTTGAGTTCCAAGTTCTGGGTTTCAAGGTCTGACTTCAATTTTAGACTGAGTTCTAGGCTCTGGGTTCTAAGTTCCAAGTTCTGGGTTCAGTTTTAGGCTGAGTACTGGAAGCAAGTTCTGTCTTTTGAGGTCTGAGCTCTGACTCCTAGACCTCACAGATCAGTTCAGACTTCTGGCTTCTGTGCTCTGAGTCCCATGTTCTGGACTGGGATCCCTGAATCCTGGGGCTTGCCTTGCAGATCCCCCAGTGGTCCAAGGCCACAACGTCATCAACGTCATCATCCCTGAAAGCCGGGCCCACTTCTTCCAGCAGCTGGGCTATGTCCTAGTCACCCCGCTCCTCTTCGTCCTCCTCCTCATCATTGTGGTTCTCGCCACCCGCCGTTGGCGGCGGCAGAAAGGTGAGCCCCCGGGGTCTCCCAAGGCTCCCCCAACTGCCTCATCTTCCATTCAGAGTGTTCCCCTGGACCAAATCAGGAAAGGGCAGCACATGGGCCCAAGCCAGAGCAGGGGAACGTGCGGTAGACAAAAGGAAGACCTTCCTGGACAGTGGAGGACAAGAGCTTGCTTCCTAGGGCAGCACGTGGAAATCACAGAATCCCAATTCTCCCTCCCGGGGCCCTGAGTCTAGAACATTAGGACTGGGATGATGGGGCTGGAGCAGGGAATGAGCTAATCCCTCCCCCATGTTTTATATCCCCAGGCTATGCTTATGATGTGAAGAAGTCAGGCGGGTGAGTGGACCCAGCCCTCCTCTGCCCAGCTTTCAGCTCTCTCCCCTTGCTATCTACCAGGGGACCCTGGATCCTCTTGCCCTCTTTCTCCCTCTCTGCATCCCCAGTCCCTTCCCCGCTGTCCCAATTTCTAACCGATTTTTGCTTCTCCCCTTTTCAGGAAAGACGTTAATCTGAAGGAATTTTCAGTGGATTCAGCTGAGTTGTCTCAGATAAGGAGCGAGGATATCAGGCTGGGTAAGGGAAGAGGGAACATGCTACCCTGGAGGAGAGGGGAAACTGAGGCACAAACCCCGTCTTGATCCTGTGAAAGTGCTCAGGGCATCTCCAACTCTGTCCTGGAGCTTAGGTGCTACAGCCACAGTCACTGTACCTGGATGGGGCTGTCCCCCATCATTTTCTGCAGTAAGGGAGATGTGATGTTATCTCTCTTCCAGCTCTTTTCCTCTTCCCTCCTAGATTATAAAAACAACATCCTGAAGGAGAGAGTGGAGCTGGCTTTGGGAGTCCTAGGCAAAAATATCGACTTGGACAGAGGTGAGAGACCTTGGTGTATCTGTGTGGAGGGGGAAATTGAGAGCAGAGCAGATCAGGGAACCTCTCTGTCCTGACTCATGAGGAGCCAGCGGGGCAA
Organism: Myrmecobius fasciatus; assembly: GCA_023553655.1. Classification (NCBI taxonomy): domain Eukaryota; kingdom Metazoa; phylum Chordata; class Mammalia; order Dasyuromorphia; family Myrmecobiidae; genus Myrmecobius; species Myrmecobius fasciatus. The sequence goes on from JAJPUD010002859.1 coordinate 269,699, forward strand.
GTCTCAGGTGCCTTGGTCCATTGGTGAAAAGGGCATCAGCGTGTGGGGAAAAGAGCCTCACAGGAGATACTGCCCTGAGCACTGGTGACCTGGGCATGGAGGGAGGGTCCAGCTCTGGATCTCAGAGCCCGAGGGAGGGGTACAATGTGGTCCAAACTCCTGGTTTTACAGGAGGGAAAACCGAGGACCCGAAAGTAGAGACTAATTCAAAGTCACAAAGAAAGTAGCAGGATGGTACAGTGGTTAGAGTACGGAGTCTGGGTAGAATACATATACATCTCTATACATAAATACATATGCACACAGATACAGTTATATACAGATACACATACATCTATATACATACACATACATATACATCTATATATATACATATATACATATACACATACATCTATATACACACCTACATATATACCTATTTACATACATATACAGTGCACATATACATCTATGTACATACATATATACACACACAAATTTACACCTGCATACATATATACACACATATATATATACGTATAATACACATACATTTATATTCATATATACACATAAACACATACACACCTATATATACACACACCTACATATATACCTACTTACATACATATACATGTCACATATACATCCATAAACATGCATATACACACAAATTTACACCTGTATACATATACACATATAATACACATACATTTATATCCATATATATATATACATAAACACATACACCTATTTACATCTATATACATAAATACATACACACATATACACACCTATATATACATACACCTACACATATACCTATTTACATATATATATATATACACATACACATGTGCACACATACATCTATACACATACATACACACACAAATTTACACCTGCATACATATATGCCTATATATATATATATACATATAATACACTTACATTTATATTCATATATATATACATAAACACATATACACCTATTTACATATATATACATAAATACATAGACATACACACATATACAATCCATCTATGTACATATACATATACACACATACATATACACCATATACACTACACATACATACATATATATACCTGTTTGCATACATATACATGTGCACATATACATCTATGTACACACACATATATATATATATACAGAAATTTATACATTCATATTCATATAAACACATATACATCTATTTACATCTCTATACATAAATGCATATACATACACACCTACATATCTATATATACACACATACATACACACCTATGTATACTACACATACATATATACCTGTATATACACATACATATACATGTGCACATATATCTATACACATGCATATATACACACAAATTTATACCGTATACAGATATATATATATATATATATATATACACACACACAATACATACAATATATATGTATATACAATACATACATATACATATACATCTATATACATACACACATATACATACATCTATATATACTGCACATACATACACACCTACACATGTGCACATATATATCTATACACATACATATATACACACAAATTTATACCTGTATACAGATATACACACATACACATACATTTATAATCATATATACACATAAACACATATGCACATAAATACACATGCATACACACATATACACATCCATCTATATACAAACACACACATATATACCCATCTACAGCTATATGCGTATATACATTTACACACACACACATATCTCCATATCCATCTATATAGACATCCATATGCATAATGGCTTTGCTGCTGGACAAGACAGACATGGGGACCCACTCTTGTCTCTGGTCTAATCCTTCTCCTTTATTTTTCCCCCCTTTGGCGTTTAGAGTTCCAGAAGGAATATTGTAAATGAAGACTCCCGGCCTCAGACCCCTCCTCAGAAAATCTCCCTTCCCCAACTCCGCTCCTTTTGCCTTTTCCCATTGGGGACCCCTCCCGCTCCCCCAGGACTTCCACCTGGTCCGGCCGACCCCTGCGGCAGGTCCCGCTCTCTTTGGGGTTTGATTGGATGTTGGCCGCCAGGATGGGGTGAGTTTGGGGGTGAGATGCCCCATGTGTGCGGGACTGTGCATATCCCACCTTCCTCTCAGGCCTAGAGGGCCAGGGCCGGACCCTCCCTCTGGGCTCCCTGAGACCCCTGGGGCAGTGTCTCCTCTGGGGTCCCTCGTCCCCGTACTCTGCTCACTCTTCCAACGAATGGACCAAAGGCACATGGGACACGCCCCGGAGGGTGCCTTATGCGTCGGGACGGGATGGGGGGACTCTTTATGCCCCTCCACCCTCTGCAAGCTGAAAATTCAATTCCGGGGCCCAGGCGAGGGCTGGCCTGCTGAACCACTCCCCGAACATTTTAAACGATTTCCTCTACTCCTGCCAGCAGCCTATGCCCAGGCTGTATCATGCCAGCTCGGTATTCTTTGAGCTCTCTCCTTTGCCTCTGGCCTTGGCACTGGTTCCTGGAACAGGACGGGGTGCTTGCTCTCCAGTCCCAGAATCTCTCTGCCTTCAGTTCCCCTCAGAAACCCCTCAGCCTGCCCCCCAAAACTGGTCCTCCCTCAGAGCTGTACACGAACCCTCATTTCCATGGCTTCAGCTGTGGCTGCCGTGCAGGGATGGTCCCATGGGGCTGGAGACAAAGATATGGCTGCCCTGCCAAGTGGGACCGAGCTTCTGGAAAAACTTTTCATTGACAAAACTCCTAAGGAGTTGACTTAACAAGGAAATTAGGGGAGAGGGAAGAAGGAAGGAGCTAAATGGATCCAGAGTATCATAGGGAGAGAGAGAGAAGAAAGTGATATGGGGGAGAAATTCCCAATGATAATTTTCCTGCTTTGGAAATTTCTGCTAGTTTGTGTTTCAGAAACTGTTCGTTGGGAAGGTGTCCCTTAGGGGACTTGCCGCTGGTGGATGGGAGAGGATGACGGAAGAGGGGAATGGCCGAATGGGGACCCTCACCATTTAAGGCAGGAAGGGACGTTAGGCTTTGCTTTGGGCAAATTTGGGTAATGGGGCAGTGGAACTTTCTCTCCCATCATCCCTCATCCTAGATGCCATATCTTGTGATCTAAAGGGGAGTGAAATGGCCAGGCCTTAGGCAGATCCAGGGGGGAGGGCATCCTCTTCCCTAATTACCCTCTTCATAGTCCCAGAAACCCCTCAACAGCCCAATAGAGACAATTCTCAGTTATCTGTGCTATATACATTTTGTGGGCTACTGGTAGCAAAATGAACCTCAGACTATCTCTTCCCGAACCCCACTATCAGTCAGTGGGGGCTAAGGACTAGCCGATTCCCTATTGGATCAGCCTGTGCCAGTCAGGAGCGACGTACACCATTATTTATTCCAGAGATAGATATGATCATTGAAATCGGGCTAGCTGCACTCTCTCTGGGTTACCTGGATTTTTCTGTTATTAACTGTATTCTTGGAGTTTTCTGTATCACCCCAACTCTGTTTGGAATGGTTAGTCATAGACCAGTCCTCCTTTTCTCCAAAGTCCTGCTCACTGATGGCTGGGAGAGGAGGGGACATATTTGTTGGGGGGGGGGAGGGCTGGAAGAAAGATAGGGGAAGTTGTCAAAAGATCTCAAAATTGGCCCTCACCCCCAAAACCTTTCGCTCTGCTTGTCCAGGATGCAAAGCTGTGGAATTGTCCCTGGGACTACAAAGCGAATTGGAGATGTCTTGGACTCTCCCCCTTTATCAAGCAATAATTATTAAATTCCTACTATGTGCCAGAATCTGTGCTCAGCTCTGGGGATAATGTAAAAAAAAAATCTCTCCATTAGATTGTGAGTCCCTTGAGCTCAGGAACTGTCTATTTAGCACAGTGCCTGGCACACAATGGTGCTTAATAAATGTTTATTGATTGATTGTTCTCAAGGAGCTTACATTCTAAGGGAGGATACATGAACATATGTAGGTAAATACAGGACATATACCAATCAGAGACATGGTGACCTTGGAAAGGAGGTACTAGCAGCCCATTGGGACCAGGGAAAGGTCTCTGGCAGAAGGGACTACTTAAGCTAAGTCTTGAAAGAAACCAGGAATTCACTACCATCCCCATCTCTATCATCCTTCTTCCTCGGTCGTCCGCAGCCCCTTCTCTCCTCTCCCCAACCATTCACTATCCTCAGCTCCCAATCAGATTTCCTGCCAGGTGGAATGGGCTGGGATGTGGAAATTGACTTACTTCCAGTCCTGACCATATCGAGGGCAGTTGAGGTAGGGATGGATTTCCCCGGCCCATCAGCTCATTTTACACTTTTTTTCAAAAAATTCTAAAACATTTTTATTTTAAGTTTTGAGTTTCAAATTCTATTCCGCCCTCCTTAGATAGTAAGCAGTCAGATATAGGTTATACATGTGCCATTATGTAAGACATTTCCATATTAGTCATTTTGTACAAGAAACTCAAATAAAAAAAAAAAAGAAAGAAAGAAAGTGAAAAATGCATGCTTTGGCCTGTATTCAGTCAATACCAGCTCTTTCTCTGGGGGTGGATTATATGTTTCATCATTAGTTCTTTGGGATTGTCTTCAATCATTGTATTGCTGAAAATGGCCAAGTAAGTCATTCACAATTCTTCGTCACTGTTACCGTGCACAGTGTTCTCCTCGTTCTGTTCACATCACTATGCTATCAGTTCACGTAAGTCTTTCGAGGTTTTCCTGAAATCATCCTGCTTGTCATTTCTCATAGAACCATAATATTCTTTTACAATCATATACACAGCTTGTTTAGCCATTCTCCAAATAGGCATCCCTTTGATTTCCAATTCTTAGCCACCACAAAAAAAAGAGCCGCTATAAATATTTTGGTACAAAATTTCTGGATGTCCTTTGGGGTATAGACTTAGCAGTGGTATTACTGAGCCAAAGGGTATGTACAGTTTTATAGCCCTTTGGGAATTCAAATTTTTCTCCAAAATGGTTAGATCAATTCACAACTCCACTAACAGTGCATTAGTGTCCCAGTTTTCCCATATCTCCCCCAACATCCAACAATTTCCATTTTTGTCATATGATAGGTTTGAGGTGGTACCTCCAAGTTGTTTTAATTTGCATCTCTCTGAGTGATTTAGAGCATTTTTTCCAATTGATTATAGATAACTGATTTATTTGGCTGAAAACTGCCTGTTTATATCCTTTGACCATTAATTAATTTGGGAATGACTTGTATTTTTATAAATTTGGCTCAATTCTCTCTATATTTGAAAAATAAAGCCTTTATCAAAGATATTTATTGCAAGTTTCTCCTCCCAGTTTTCTGCTTTCCTTATAATTTTGATTGCATTTGTTTTGTTTGTGCAAAAACTTTTTAATTTTATACAATCAAAATGATTGTTTTACATTTGGTGATGTTCTTTATAGCTTCTTTGGTCCTAAATTCTTCCCTTACCTGTAAATCTGACAGATAATCTATTCCATGTTTTCCTACTTTACTCTATAAACTCTATAAACACACTTTATGTGTAAATCATGTATCCATTTTAATCTAATCTTGGTATAAGGTGTGAGGTGTTGGTCTATAACTAATTTCTGTCATACTATTTATTTTCCAATTTTCCCAGAAATTTTATCAAATAGTGAGTTTTTGTTCCAAAAGCTTGGCTCTCTGAGTATATCATATACTTAGATTACTACGATCATTTATTATAAAGTAATTTGTAACTAATCTATTCAATTGATCCAATACATAATTTCTTAGTCAGTGCCAAATTGTTTTAATAATTGCCATTTTATAAAACAGATTGAGATCTGTTATGGCTAGACCACCTTCTTTCTAATCTTTTTCATAAATTCCCTCGATATGCTTGACCTTTTGTTCTCCCAGATTAATTTTATTATCATTTTTTCTAGTCCTATAAAATACTTTTTGACAATTTGGCTGGCATGGCACTGAATGAATAGATTAATTTAGGTAGAATTGTCATTTTTATTATATTGGCTCAGCCTACCCATGAGCAATTCGTAGTTTTTCCAGTTGTTTAGATTTGACTTTATGTGAAAAGTTTTATAGTTGTGTTCATATAGTTTCTGGGTTTGTCTTGGCAGAGATATTCCCAAGTATTTTATATTGTCTACACTTATTTAAAATGGAATTTCTCTAATCTTTTGCTGCTGGACTTTGTTGGTAATATATAGAGATGTTGATGATTTATATAGACATATTTTGTATCCTGCAACTTTGTTAAAATTGTTAATAATTTCAGGTAATGTTTTTTAGCAGATTCTCCAGCCTTTTCTAAGTATAACATCATATCTGCAAAGAGTAATAGTTTTATTTTATCATTACCCATTATAATTCTTTAATTTCTTTTTCTTCTCTTATTGCTATAGCTAATGTTTCTAGTACAATATTAAATAATAGAGGTGACAGTGAGCATCCTTGCTTCACCCCTGATTGCATTAGGAAACTTTCTAATTTATCCCCCTAACACATACTGCTTGCTCATGGTTTTAGGTAAATCTTACTTATCATCTTAAGGTAAGATTCATTTATTCTTATTCTTTCTAGTGCTTTATTTTGCCAAAGGCTTTTTCTGTATCCACTGAGATAATCACATAATTTCTCTTGGTTTTATTATTGCTACGGTCCATTATGCTGATAGTTTTCTTTATGTTGAACCAGCCCTGCATTCCTGGTATAAATCCTACCCGGTCATAGTGTATGATCCTAATGATATACTGCTATTAATATTTTACACTTCTTGAATTGGACTCCACTGGCCGCATAATTATTTGCTTGTCCTTCCAATACATTCTCCTGTATATTTTTCTTTTCTTTGCTGAGGCAATTGGGGTTAAGTGACTTGTCCAGGGTCACACAGCCAGGAAGTGTTAAGTGTCTGAGACCAGATTTGAACTCAGGTCTCCTGACTTCAGGGCTGGTGCTCTATCCACTACACCAATTAGCTGCCCCTCTCTTCTGTATATTTTTCATACCCATCACAACAATGGAGACAATAAAAGCCACGGGCACCTGTGGTGTCAGCCTCTCCCTCAGAATTGCCATTGAAAGTCAGTGACATAGCTTTAAGTTACAGAAGTCTCTCCCTTCTGGACTACCATCTTGAACTTTCAGCCCTATTGCCACAGATTACCAGCCTTGCCACCTTGGGCCTCCAGTTTTGTCACTTTGGATCGCTAGTCCTCCTGGGAGCTGCCATCACACCTATGATGAAGAAGACCCACCTGGCTCTATCATCTGTCATCTGGCTCTACCCATCTCCAGATAGCATGTCCCCTTTCCATTCCTCTCATCCCCATTGATTTTCTTAGCATTTCAAAGGTCTTGGTAGAGCAAGACCAAGCTCCCTTTTCTTTCTAGGTCCACGTTCAGATTTTAACACTCTTCCCTTTCAGGAAGTTCTTTCAGGCGTCTGCCCTCCATGTGTTCTCTCAGATGAAAGGGAGGGAGATTATCCATCAGGACTACAGTAGTCATAGGGGCCTTCTGGAAGGAGTTAGTGGGGAGTGCAATTTTTAAAGCAGGGAGATTAATTGTAAGAAAAAGAGCCACATGGATGGGGAAGAACGTTGAGGAGGAGGGGAAGATGCATTTGCAGGAAAGAAAGAACCAAAGTGTATATAGCGTAAATTGGAGCCAGGAAGTTCTTGAATGCCAGGTTAAATATTTTGCTCCTCCAGACAAAGTCAGATATACTGATCCATAGTCAACAGGAGAAAAGAGGTGGCAACAGAAGGAAAAGCCGAGAAAGGGTAAATGCTGGAGGACCAGTAAGGGCAGCAAGTTTTGATGGACCATTGGGGACAGGGACCTTTTTCAGTTTGTGTTTCCAGGGACCACACTTCCTAATTGCTTTTTGGATTGGATCATACAGTTTATTCCCATCCTATGGACCTTTGAGGGTAGCAAATGCAACCTGAGCCTCCATCCTCACCCCCCAAATTAGATCTAGCTGCTTAGAAATGTATCTGGCCAGTTTGTTGGAGAGGCTACCAGGCTAGGCCGAGGGAGAGACAGAAAGTCCTCGGCTCCGTGACCTGGCACCAGTTTTCCCATCTCGGACAGCTAGAGTGGGGGGTGAAGACCCTCCGACATAGCTGAGACCAACAAGGATTCCTTTAGCTTCTGGACCCCTGAGTCCTCAGGCCTCTGGATTCCAAGGTTTCTGAGCTCCTGGGCTTCAGGGATCCCAAGTTATGATGTTGCTTCTGGCCCTCTGGGTTACCAATGAGATGCTGGGCCTCCGGACTCCTAGATCAGGTCTCTGGCTTCTCAGATGTCTGGGTCCCGGGATTCTAGGTCCCAGCTTCCCCAGGCCTTTGGACTCCTGAGGTTTTGAGGTTTTGCTAAGCTCCTCATTCCCATCCTCCCGGATTTCTGGGTTTTGGAGCACAGACTGGTGACGTGGGCAGCAGGAGTCTCTGAGGTTTTGCTGTTTACAGTAGTTTTTTCCTTCAGACAGCAGAATTCCCTGGGTTGGAAGGCCCCCAGGACCAAGGAGCGCTGGCTGAGTGTGTACGGGGAGGAGCATGTGTGGCAAATCAGGGCAAGCAAGAGGGAGGCTGCGAACTTTTTGTTTCACTTTCTCCCTTTTTCTCTGTACCCCTAGTGCCAGACAGGGGACGTGGCACATGATAATTGCTTAAATGCTTGTTGGTTGATTTATTAAGGGAAAAGACGATATATCTGGAGTCAAACGGTCTGGGTTCGAATCCTGTGTGATCATAGCTGTCCCTTTCACACTCTAGGCTGCTATTGGTTATTGAAGGGACGTCCCAGTTCTACTTTCTGGGCTTTCTGGATCTAGGACCTCACTTTTCCTAAGGATCGGTGGTCCTTGCCCAGCTGAAAGGCCCTCCAGACCCTAATTACCTGCTCAAATCTGGGCTCCTTTGCCTGCCACTTGGGGCAGCTTCTATCCAGCCAAGAGGACAGAATCCTTCTCCTTCCCTACCATCCCCTGGCCCTCCTCCTGAAGCTCCATTTCCAACTCTCCTGTCTCCCCCTAGTGGCCAGAGTTTCATATGTTCTGGAGCTGGAGCTTAAAGTGGGGGACACTCACTGCCCAGAGCCAGCAGGCTGTCTGTGATCAGAGTCCCTGGGGGTTTGGTCTAAGGGATGGGGCACAGGCAGCTTGGGAGCAAGGTCTTGGGCTAAGGGATTCTGACTTTTACAACATCAATATCTTTTCTTTTTATGGCAACTTCATTTCCAAATATATTCCCTCCTTCCCTTTCCCTAGTCCAGGGGTCATGCTTTCTAACAAGAAGTAAAAAAGAAAAGAAAAAAGAGAAAGGCAACTCTTTGGAAATAACCAATCCACCAATGGAGTCTGACCGTGTATTCAGTGTTCCACCAATCCAATCAACTGTATTCAGTGTTCCACATCCATAGGCCCCCACTTCCTCAATAGAGGAAGATATATTTTTCATATTTATTGTATTTATTCATTTTGTATTTATGTACTTCTGTATTTCCTTATTGTCTCTCTCATTGTTTCATCCTTTGTACTGAGATTCTCAGAGCCTAAGGCAATCCCAGTGCCTGGCACATTGTATGTGCTTAATAAATGAATATTGATTGGTTGATGGAGTCTATTTTCTTCTGATTAAGATTAAATGGAGTTGGGGCAGCTAGGTGGCGCAGTGGATAGAGCACCAGCCCTGAAGTCAGGAAGACCTGAGTTTAAATTTGACCTCAGACACTTAACAGTTCCTAGCTGTGTGACCTTGGGCAAGTCACTTAACCCCAATTGCCTCAGGGAAAAAAAAAAGATTAAATGGAGTTTCTTTTCTTTTTGGTTCTTACCTTGTGTGTCCTGGAAGGGGCTGAGGCGCAGGTCCATCCCCAGCAAAAGTCCCCCTTTTCTTCTCCAGGTTTTCCATTCTTAAATCTGCCTCAGTTCATGCAATAGAAGTCTCCTCATGTTTCTCTGTGTGCTTCCCACTCCTTATTTCATAGCTTAGTGATATTCTATTTTATTCGTGGACCACAAAGGTTCTAACAGCATACAGATATGGATGCGTCATCGTCAACCAGAGGTTGTGGATAATAGGAAGTTTGTAGTAAAAACAGCTAGCATTTATATTATATAGAGCTTCAAGGGTTATAAAGCAATTTAAAATAATTCTTTCTTTCATTTTATTCTTACAAAAACCTTAGAGGGCAGATTTTTTTTTTTAATTTCCATTTTACAGAGGAGAAAACTGAGGCAGAAAACAAAGTGATTTCCTTAGTATCCCATAGCTAGTAAGTGCCTGAGGCTGGATGGAATACAGATTTTCCTCACTCAGGGTACTACCACCTAGCTGCCCTTTAAGTAGGAATAGAGATCTCCTTGAACAGAGCTAAACCCTGCTGTCACCACTCACACCCCATCCCACCCATGGCCCTCGGGAGTCCCCAGGGTTGCTGAGAGCTTAGTGACATCTTAATGCGGAAAACTTGAGCAGAAAAGGATTAACTGAATGGGGATGGTGAAGGGCTTGCCTCCACCTCCATCAGAACCTGCTAGACAGAGCCTGACATAGAGTGCTGGGCCTGTTATCAGGAAGGTTCATCTTCCTGAGTTCAAATCTGACCTCAGCCACTTACTGACTGTGTGACCCTGGGCTTGTCTGCCTCAGTTTCTTCATCTCCAAATGAGCTGGAGAAGGAAGTGGCAAACCACTCCAGTATCTCTGCCAAGAAAAACCCAAATGGGATCAGAAAGAGTCATCCATGACTGAACAATAATAATGATGAAACTGGGTTCTCTGTATCCTGTATAGGTGTATTCCTGATGGGTGTTCCTGAGTGACATAAATGGAGGCAGAAGACCTGAATTAAAATCCCAGTCCTGCCACTTACTATAGTCACTTCAACTTACTGAGACTCAGTTGTAAAATGGGGTCTCGGGTCCCCCAGAAGTGATACTATTTCAGTTCCTGAACCCCAATCTCCTGATTCCTTGCTACTTGACTGGAGTACCCAAGGCCTAATAGAGAGACGGTAGCGGAGATGGCCAATTCTGGGCAAGCCCACCCCCATTATTCATGATTTCTGGCCCAGCAAGACTCAGGACTAAGAGCAGGAGCTGACTCATATAGTCAACATTGTAGGGTTGTTTAGATCCTAATTAACAATGACCCAACAGGCTTATATTGAGCATTTCCCACATGCTAGGCACTGTGCTAGGCCTTGGAGATATTAAAAAAAAAAAAGGCAAGGAGAGATCCTGCCCAGGACATAAATCTTTGGGCAAGGCCAGTATGGGGATTTATCTCGTTGAATGATTCATGCTTATGAGGAAGACTTTTTGTGTCTTTTTTGGTCTTTTGTTGGAGTAGAAAGCATAGATGTTATAAATATAACAGATGTTAAAACAAAAGATGCTATAGATATTCTTATACATATTCTATAAGAAAACGTTTTTTTAAAAAATGAGCTTTTATTTGGATACTTTTATATTATTTTATCTGATATTCCATACAGCCTTTCTAGATAGTCATTACTAGTAGATTTTATTTCATTTTACAAATGAGACTCAGAGCAGTTAAATCTTGTGCTTAAGTTAAGAAGGGTCAATAGTGGAGTCTGAGTCCAGGTCTCCTTGACTCCAGATGTTGCTTTCTAGCCGCCATGATGCTGAATCTTTCCCCTGTGAATGTGTATGGATTGCCCAGCCACCTTGCCATCAGCTCATGACCTCTGGCCTGGCTGGGCCCTCCATACCCAGTCTCCCCCTATCCATGCCCCTATTCCTAGAGGGAATTGATCCATTTATCTTTGAAATTCTAGCCCTAGGCCTTTCTCTTCAGTAGTGTTGTTGTTGAGACATTTAGTCATATGGACTCTTTGTGACCCCATAGACCATAGGGGCCATGGCTTTCCCTTGGTAAATGATACTGAAATGGTTTGCCATTTCCTTCTCCAGTTATATGTAGTATTTGTTGTTTTTCAGTCATTTTTCAGTCCAACTCTTCTTGACTCCATTTAGGGTTCTCTTGGTAGATACTGGAGTGATTTGCCATTTCCTTCTCCAGCTCATTTGACAGATGAGGAAACTGAGGCAAACAGTTAAATGACTTGTCTAGGGTCACACAGCCAGTATGTGTCTGAGGCTAGATTTGAATTCAGGAAGAGGAGTTTTCCTGACTCCTGGTCCAATGCTCTGTGCACTATGGCACCCTAGCTGCCCCATGTAGTATAGCCTTCTCTTATTAGAGTGGAAGCTCCTTCAAGAGAGAAATCATTTCTCTCTCCCTCTCTCTTTCTGTTTCTGTCTCTGTGTCTCTGTATCATTTCCTTTCTTCTCTTTTTTCTTTCTCTGTTTCTTTTTCTCTCCTCTTTCCCTCTCTCCTTCCTTCCTTTTTTTAATCTCTGTCTCTATGTCTCTCTCTCAGTATTCCCAGCTTTTTCTGTTAGCATACAGCAAATACTTAATAAATGCTTTTTTCCACTCATCCACTCATATTCATTCATTCATTCATTCATTCATTCATTCATTCATTCATTCATCCAGTCCATCAGTCTTACTTGTCCACAGGATTTTCCATGGCTACAATTGTGAACTTGGCCAAATTTGACTGAAGTATAACTTTGCTTCCATTCCCTCCTTTTTTAACCTTATTTTTATTGACATATCCCCTTCTTTTCTCAATATATCCCTCCCATCCTCTTCACATCTAGTCATCCTATGTAACAAAGATTAAGAAAGAAAGAGAAAAAGGGCCGTCCACTTGTCCACCTAAGACTATCGGTCATACCCAGAGGCCCTCAGCTTTAATGGGAAGGGAGGGAGATGTCACTTCCACTTCCCCCCTATAGGGATGCCTTTTGGTGAGTCCCATGTGTTCCGGCACATGCTGCCAGCCTAGGTTTTATCTCACTCCTTGCAAATTATTCTTATGCAAGAACTGAGTGAGTCAATTGGTTGGTCATGTCCTTGAGTCATCAGGGTCAGTGAGGAATAATGAGAGAATCAATTGGTTGGTTATGTCTTTGAATCATAAGGGGTTAGGTCACTACTGTGAGAACCTGGGACTCACCTCTGCTAAAGCAGATCACAGCCTCTCTAGAGTTTTAGAGAGCTTCCTGAAGCTGAGAAGTTAGGTGACTTGACCAGGGTCTCCCAACTAGTGTGCATCTGAAGCAGGGTTTACCCCAGACCTTCCTATCTCTAAGCCGAGCCCTTTTGCTTCCCTGCCAGGGCTGACTCCTTAGTCTAGGTTGATCCAAGAAGGATTAATGACCCTGACCTAAGGTAAAGGCAGAGAAGGTTGCTGCCCCCATAAGAAACTACTGGGAACTCTCTTTCCTTCTAAGGGAGCCGAGATATAGAATGCAGGAATAAAAGAATGAACAAATGAATTAACGAATGAAAAACTAATTCTTACTATAAACCAAGCACTCTGCTAAGTGCTGGGAGGGCTTAGATATACCCTTTAAAGTCTGAAAATAAGAACCAGAGCAGCCCATCCCACCTGAAATGTTCCTGGATGGAGACAAATAGTCCAAGACTTTTACAGAAACATGAAAATCGAGCCAGCAGAGCAACAAAAGTCTCTTTAATTTACTTTGCTTTCCATCCATCAAAGGCCTCTCGGGATCCCTGGCATTGAAGGAACCGTGGATTCTCCCAGGCTAAGGAATGGTAGCTTCAGAAAGCCTTGGCAAGCTGGGAGAGCTTCCAGGACAGCTCAGGGATGACCTCTATGGGTCTTCTACCCCAGGACTAGCTGAGCTAAATTAGGACTTTGGGGTGGGAGTGGAGTTTGGCCAAGTGGCTAGTTACAGGGAGAGGAATTTTTTGGCTGTAGCTACTCACTGAGAATAGGGGGCAGCTAAGTGGCCAGTGGACAGAGTACCGGCCTTGGAAGATTCATCTTCTTGAGTTCTAATCTGATCCCAGACGCTTACTGGCTATGTGACCCTAGGCAAGTTACTTCACCCTATTTGCCTCAGTTTCCTCATCTGTAAAATGAGCTAGAAAAGGAAATGGCAAACCATTCCAGTATCACTACCAAGAAAACTCCAAATGGGGTCACAAAGAGTCAGATATGACAATTTTTTTTGTGAGTGGGTGAGTAGTATCTTTAAAAATACCACACAGACTTGAGGGTGTGTGTGTGTGTGTGTGTGTGTGTGTGTGTGTGTGTGTGTGTGTAAGAGAGAGAGAGAGAGAGAGGAGAGAGAGAGAAAGAGATAGAGACAGAGACACAGAGAGAAACAGAGACTGAGAAACACACACACACACACACAGAAAGAGACAGAGAAACAGAGAGAAACAGAGACAGAGAGAGATAGTTTTTTTTAAATTTTTAATTTAATTTAATTTTTGCTGAGGCAATTGGGGTTAGGTGAGTTGCCCAGGGTCACACAGGAAGTGTTAAGTGCAGGTCCTCCTGATTTCAGGGCTGGTGCTGTATCCACTGCACCACCCAGTTGCCCCTGAGAGATAGAGTTTTAATGCCACACTTAATAACCATTCATAAAACAAACATGGAATAGAGAAACCGTATTTTAAACTGATTTTATATAAAACCAAACCACCATCATTAACAGGCAGATCAGAGCCCTGCCTGAGAGGCAGGAAGACTTGGGTGGAATTCCCATCTCTGATACTGGCGGTGGGACCACAGGCAAATACTTAACCTCTCCATGACCCAAGCAGCTCTCTGAGCCAATTCAACAAACATTTACTAAGCATTCACAAAAAGTGGCAGAGTCCCTGCTCACGAGTTCTAGAGTTCACATTCTGCTGAGATAGCCAACATGTGTGCACATAAGTAAATGAAAAAAAAATCAATAAAGTTGTAAAATGTCGTTTCTTTAACATTGTTTTATTTATTTTTCTTTTTTTTCCCCCATCACTTACATTCTCCAGTATATCCTTTCCCCCTCTTCCCTTATAACAGAAAATAAAAAAGCACAAAAACAACCAATTTAGTGAAATTAACCAACACATGGGAAAAGTTTGATATCACATGTCCAAAGCTCCCCACCTTTGCTAAGTAAGGTTAAGGCATTGTGTGTCAGAGACCTTGTGTATAGAGTGCAAGAAAAGGTCAGGAAGGGCTTAGATGAAATCTTTTCCAGCTATGTAATCACAGGTAAATCATTTAACTGCTCAGCCTCAGTTTCCTCATCTGTAAAATGGGCAAAATCATAGCATTTCCTTCCTTCACAGGGTTGTTGTGAGGATGAAATAAGATAATATAAAGTGCTTTATAAACCTTAAAGCATTTCAGAAAAAGATAAAGCTGGGGACAGTACCACGATTTCATTGGGATAGGAAATGTCCAGATGAGGAAACATCCTCTGCCAACCCAGGTCAGTGCCTTCTCTTTGATTCACAACCTTAGAGACCACAAGAAGTAACTTGCCCAGCCAAATGCTAATAATAATAATAGTTGTAGTTACTGCTGATAGAGTGCTGGACCTGGAGTCAGGGAACTACTTACTAGCCGTGTGGCCCTGGGCTATTCATTTTACCTCTATTTGCCTTAGCCTTCTCATCTTTAAAATGGGGATAATAATAATAGCACCTTCCTCCTGCCCAGGGTTATGAAGATAAAGCCAAATGATATTTGTAAAACACTTTGCAAACCTTAAATTGCTATATAAATATACACATATACATGTATATATACATATAGATATATTTATGCACATACATTTGTATATATAGCATATGTAGCTATTTTTTCTTTAAACAATTTTTATTTTCAGTACCAAATTCTCTCCCACCCCCACCCATTGAGAAGGCAAGAAATAGGATATCATTATACATACGAAGT
This sequence comes from Myrmecobius fasciatus, assembly GCA_023553655.1. Lineage (NCBI taxonomy): Eukaryota > Metazoa > Chordata > Mammalia > Dasyuromorphia > Myrmecobiidae > Myrmecobius > Myrmecobius fasciatus. Next base: position 285,500 of record JAJPUD010002859.1, read on the forward strand.
TTTGCAAAACATATTTTCACATTAGCCACGGTGCCAAAAAAAAAAGGGAAGAAGAAATTCAAAAGTGAAAAAAAAATAGGCTTTAATCCGTACTCAGACTCTAGCAGTTCGATCTCAGGAAGTGGATAATATTTTTCATCATGAGACCATTAGATTTCTCTCGGGCCATTCCCTTGAGCAGAGTCGCTGAGTCTTCATAGTCGATTATTGTTACAATGTTGCTGTTACTGTATACAATGTTCTCTGGTTCTGCTCATTTCACTTTGTGTGAGTTCATATAAATCTTCCCAGGTTTCTCCCCCTCATTGTTCCTTACAGCCTGACAATATCCCATCATAATCATATACCACAACTTGTTTAATCATTTCCCCAATTTTTTAAATTTTTTTTCCCTGAGGCAATTGAGGTTAAGTGACTTGCCCAAGGTCACACAGGTAGGATGTGTTAAGTGTCTGAGGCCACATTTGAACTCAGGTCTTCCTGACTTCAGGGCTGGTGCTCTATCCACTGTGCCACCTAGTGCCCCCCCAAATTTTTTTAAGGAGAAGAAAGTATGGATGAGGGATGAGGAAAAGCCTCTAATACAAGGTTGTCTCTGAGTTATTATTTGAAGGGAGGCAGAGGGAGATGGGAAAGGAGTGCATTCTAGACACTGGGGACCACTTGGGGTCCAAACCATTTGCCAGATTTGCCCATCTGCATCACTGGAGGGTGTTTCCACGATGGCAGGGAGTGAACAATCTCATGTTAAACACCTACTATACTTCAAGCACTGTTACAAATACTATTACAAATATTACAGTGTGACAGTGTCTCATTTGCTCTTTACAACAATCCAGGAAGGTAGGTGCTATTATTATCCTAACTTTCAGTTGAGGAAGGCAGAGCTTAAGTCTCTTAAACTCACAGACACTTAGCTAATAGTATCACATTTGAACTCGGGTCTTCCGGACCCAGTTCTCTGTCTACTGTGCCTCCTTGCTACCTAGGCCTGGGTCAAAACCAAACCAAACAAACAGAAAGCAAACCTATGAATGATCACAAATAATAATCAGAATGTCAAACCTTCCTGCTCAGCCTTTGGGGAGAGCCCAACAGGAGAGAAGCTCAGAACTGAACTCAGGGGACAGAGGACAGAGGACAGATACATTGTATCAGTTACCAATCTGTAACAATATTATCAGTCTCCATTCAGTGTTTGGGCTGCAAGGGACCTCAGAGGTCACCTTCCTTGCTTGGGTGTCAGTGACTGATAAGGCAGTTCTGTTGTCTCCCAGGGCCTGTAGAAGAGAAGCTTAGAGCCTGAGGGGGCAAGCAAGGTGGCTAGAGCTTCTAGCCTGAAGTAAGGAAGACTCATCTCTCTGAGTTCAAATGTGGCCTCAGATTCTTAGTACCTGTGTGATCCTGGGCAAGTCACTTTACCCAGTTTGCCTCAGTTTCCTCATCTGTAAAAAAAAATGAGCTGGCGAAAGAAGTGGCAAACTACTCCAGTATTTTTTGCTAAGAAAATCCCCAAAGGGGTCCCCAAGAGTCAGAAACGAAAAAGACTTGCACAATAAGAACCTGAATAACGACTCTTAAAGTGGACTTTCAGGCTTTGGAAAGCAGCCAGGGGAGATCTATGGAGGAAATACACTCTAGCCAGAGACACAGAGATACAGACAGGTACACATGGAGACATGGAGAAAGAGCTGGAGACTCAGAACAGAATAGAAATAGAGACAGTGAGAGTTACAGAGCCGGGAGCCAGTCACATAGAGACAGAGTGAGAGACAGAGACAGATTCAGAGAGACCTACATATACAGAGACACCTAGAGAGACAGAACTAGAGACACTGAGATTGGGAGAGAGACACTGAGCTCAGCCACCCACATCCAGAAGCTCAGAAACAGACACTGACTGAGGACGGGAGACAGTCACTGAGGAAGACCGGGGGAACCGGCTGGGTCCTCACCCACAAGACCCTGCTCAGGACCATCCCCAGACACTGACTGCGGGGATTGAGATAGCCTTCCCAGGGCACCGAGCATCCCACCTAAATCCTAGCCCCTGACAGCCTTCTGAGAGGGGGAGACACGGGCACCTTAAGGAGTCTCGAGACCTCGGAGTTCCCCACTTCACGCCTCTCCCCCCCCGGCCCTAATCACCGGTGTTGAGTGGGTGGGGACCAGGTGGGACGTCTCCTGACTGCCCCTCCCCATTCCCTTTCCCTGGGGATACCAGCAGCTGAGCTGCGGTCCCTTTAACTCAGCCCTCGGCAGGAGAGGGGGGGCGAGGCAGAGCCACGCGCAGAGACGTCGCGAGGGGGCGGGGGGGGCGGGAGGCGGTGCTGGTGCGGTTGCGGGCGGGGCACCGGGCACTGGGTCTGGGCTCGGAGCTGAGGCTCGGGGCGGGGAGGGGGCGTCACGGAGGGAGGGGCCCCGCGCGGAGGCAGGCAGGGAGGGGGACCCGGGGGCAGGGGGCCGGGCCTGGCCGGGCGGGGCGGCCGCATTACTCACGCCGCTAATTGCTGGGCGCGGGGAGCCCCCGATCCGGGCTCGGCGCTCGCCTATCTGTGGCCCGCTTGGGCTCCGGCTCCGGCTTCGGCTCCGGCTCCGGCTCGGGCTCTCGCCGCAGCGGCTCTTTAGAGCTTGGACAGTCCCCGGTCCGCCTCCAGCCAGCCCGGCCGGCGGTCCAGAAGCCCCCTCCTCCCCA
>JAJPUD010002860.1:5150-59666 GCA_023553655.1 Myrmecobius fasciatus
TGTGTATATGTGTGTATATACATGTGTAGTGTGTGTGTATATATATAAAGTATACATATATATGTATCAAATATACATATATACACACATATAAGTTTGCAAAGTGTCTTACAAACATTAGCTTCATATGTATACATGTATACATGTATGTATGTTTGTATGCATGTGTGTATAAACACAATTTGCCCATATAAGAACTTGGATCAATTAGATTTAAAGCTGAGAATCTTGATATATTAGGGATATATCTTTATATCTTTAGGGAATTTTTTTTTGCTCTTGTGCAAATGCTTAAGAGACCTCTAGGCTTGTGGCCATCTTGACAAAATTAGAAATGACATACTCTTGCTGGTAAATGATGAAGTGATACCCTTTATTCTGTAAGTCTATAGGAGGTCAGATATGACCTAGGTGTGGATTGCTATGGTCAGTGAAGCACTTGAAGGATTCCAATCAAATACACATAGAATCTGCACTATAGTCAGTAATGAAGTTTATTATCTATGAAATTTTGGATTAGTTTTTTTGTCTCCTTTTCCTTCTGTTAATTTCTTTTATTTTCTTTTGAATAGGTCTGGTTTGGTGACATAGAAGGTATATTGCCAAGCTTATATTAAAACTTCTTATGATAGGGAAAATTAGGTGGTGCAGTGGATAGAGCACCAGCCCTGAAGTCAGAAGGACCTGAGTTCAAATCTGAACTCAGACACTTAACACTTCCTAGCTGTGTGACCCTGGGCAAGTCACTTGACCCCAATTGCCTTAGCAAAATACAAACAACTCCTCCCCTCCCCCCAAAAAAACTTATGATTCTGAATTTGAGTAGAATTTTATTGTATGTTTTTGTTTTGGTAGTGCAGTGATACAGTTGTCACCTAGAGTCCCCACAAAATACACTTTTGTCACAATTTTCTGTTCCTATACTTTTCTTGCATATGCAATTTTGGTCTTTGTTCTATTTCTCCTATGTAATTTAGTTTTGCTCTTGGATTTTTTTGAATTAGTTAAATATTCTTCAGATTCTCTAGGGCAGACCATATGCCATTTATCTTCAGAAAGAATATAGGCTAGAAATAAGAATGGATATTTAATTACTAAGCAAGTAAGAAAAGAACACGCTTCTTATTTCCAAATTAAGATTATGCTTTGAAATAATATTGAGCTATTTATGTAGTATTCTTTTTAACTTCTTCATTTAGCCACTTTAATTGAAGATTCTATATTACAAGTTCTTTGTTTTCTTGGGCCTTTCTTTCTCTTCTCAATGTCCTGTACAAATATTATATACATGTCTCTGAATACTAGTGATCAACAGCCTTTATTTTCAGACTGTTTAATATCTTTTGTGCCAACATTAATATTTCCATGTATCATGTCACAGAAACACCATGGGAATAACAGAATTTCAGTACCATATCTTTCTTTTCTTTTTTTTCCCCTGAGGCAATTGGGGTTAAGTGACTTGCCAAGGGTCACACAGCTAAGAAATATTAAGTGTCTGAGACCAGATTTGAACTCGGGTCTTCCTGACTTCAGGAATAGTAGTACCATATCTTTCAGAAATTAATCACCACTTAAACCTGAGAGATGGTAGAGGATTCAATTACACAACTCCCCAGGCAATTTCTGTTTAATCTCTTAATTATTCTATTTATCCATGGATATACCATAGGTAAGAGATCACAGAGTGTTCCCTTCAAAACTTCAAAGACCCAAAACTTAAAACACTTTTCAAAGGCTATTTATGTAGAAGAATGAAATCATAGCATTAGTCAGCTCTTAGGCAAAGAACATGATTTTGAGGGCCCTTTTAAGTCCAAACAGTTAGAAATGCATTTTAAGTCTGATAGGCAATCCAGACCATTGGTAGAAAAAGTAGTCTGAATAACACCAAGCACCAGACATATAAAATAATGGAGGACATTGTTTATTTTGTTAAAAATTTGATTTAAAATATTTCAGCTTGCAATCTCTGTTCTAGAGATTTAAATTAAAAATATTTAAATTTAATTTTTTTTGGTAAAAAAAAGACTTTTAGCTTAATTAATTAAACATGACGGGCAAATGCTTCATGTTCTCCAATTGCCATAACTCAATTTCAGGGAAGTTTTAAAGTATATTTGGTGATGATAAAATAGTCAGGAACTGAAAATTTAATAACCAGAAATATAGTATACTTTATTTTTGATATGGCTTCTAGCTTCTTACAGTTTCATTGAAATAGTCAGTTGATTTAGTTGAAATCTAATTGAAATCTATACTAATTAGGCAATTATGCAGGAAACCAAATTAAAATTCTTCATTAAATATATCACATTACTTTAAACATACATTGGAAATACTCTAATCAGCATTTTTAAAAGATACTTAGAATTACTTAACAGAATCTCTTAGTATTCAAGGCTAATATTTGAGGAAGTCCTTTTTGTCTCAGGTTTTCTGTGTCTATCTTTGATTGTCTCTTTATATTTCTCTGTTTACATGTACATGCATGTAATGACAATTGAAAATTATCAGATTATAATTTAAAGAAAATTTAATGATTGCAGCATACTTTCCCTTCTAATACAGGTCCTCATGATGAGAGGTTTATAAAACTAATAACTCTTCATCTTTTGTATACATTCTAACATAAGACTACCTCTACCTTTGCTGCCTTATATCAAACTGCTTAATATTCCAGTTAATCTGGACTACTCATTGTCCCACATAAAGAATACCCGCATTCCTATATCCAGGCCACTGAACATGCTCTTGTCTATTTTGGAAGGCCCCCCATCCTGACTTTCCCCTGCACTGAAGTCTTATTTGGGAGATATCCCAGTAGGGCCAGGAGACCTTTCCTAATTTGAAGCAACTACAGGAAGTGCAGTCTCTTCCTTAGTCACTTCAGCTATCTTCAAGTTGAATATTTTTTGTTCTTGTTCTTGATTGTCTTTTGTTCATATCAAATGCAAACTTTAGAAGAAGTCTTTCCTTCCCACTTGTATATCACCAAACATAGGTTCTATCTCTGTTATATACTTACTTATTATTTTGTACTATAGATATTTGTATTTTAGTCATGTTTTCTTTCTTTTAGGTTTCTCTAATATAAAAGTATCTAGCGTGCTGGGCCTGGAATCAAGATGACTCATTTCTGAATTCAAATCTGGCCTTAGACACTTACTGGTTGTGTGCCAAGGCAAGTCATGTAGCCTTGTGACTCAGCTATTTTCATATGTTAAATAAGTTAGAGAAAGAAATGGCAAACCATTCAGTATCTTTGCCACGATACCAAAAAGGAGTTATGAAGAATTGGAAAAAACTGAAAACGATTGGACAATGACAATAGAGAAGAACAAATTACTTTAAATTTACATAGTTCCAAAGTGCTCTGCACGTGATAAATGTCTGACAATTTGTTGTTTTTATTAGATTGGAAGAGTCTTCAATTTTTGATATTTTCTTTGCCTCTTGTAACTTATTAAAAGTGATTTGGACTTATTAAATGTCTTTTTGATGACTATTTTAGCATTATTTTTGTTATCTATTTCTCATTACAAATTTGTATAGGGTTAGCAAAACAGCGCATTGAACACACCTCACAATATTGTTCATTGGAGAAAAAAAATTCACAATAAATGGTTCTTACTTGGACTGTACAATAGGAGGGTAAACTACTGAAGTATATTGTTATACATACTGATGTGGTCTCACAAAAAAACATTCAATTGCCCCACAAAGGAATTATAATGTGCTTGATAATTACAATGAATTAGTACACTTTTTTTTTATATTATCTTCATTGTTGTGAGAGGTAAAGACAATATTGGAGAAAAATGTTTGATTTGGGATTCAGAAATTTATGTTTGTAGCCTTGCTCTATGTTAGGTAACCATAAGTGTCTCTGGTCAAATAAAAATTACTTAATGTTTTTGAACTTCAATCTATTCATCTATGAAATAGGAATAAAAATCTTTGAGTTGTTCTGAAAAAATTAAGTGATTTGTTCTGTAGTCCTTAAGTGTGAGCTATTATTTTAGAAAAATACCCTGGAACTTTAATACAATGCTATATTTGGTTTTCATGTCATTTGATACCTTGTGGGTGAGATTGCCTTATAATGAAAGCCTCCATAACTGGATGTGTTCAGCTTTATTGTGGCTATTTCTATGGCAAGGTTTCAGTGTATTTCATCTTTCAACATCAGCAGTTCCAATGACAGAAGGAAACAACATGATATTTAGTATTGTCTGTGACCCAGATTTATGATTATAAATGGCAAATGACTTCCTAAAGCAAAAGAAGACAGTTAAATTCTCTGCAAATTATACAGAGCTTCTCCAAGTAACAATATGAGCTAATTTTTAAAAAATGCAAATATGCACATGTCAAGACCATTAAAGTGAAAATAAACTACTTCAATGAACTGTGTATTTATTCAATTGAATATGTGCATATAAAATTTCTCTTCTTGAAAAACACAGGAAATTACATCCCCCAATACTTGCACCCCCCACCTCCAGGAATTATTTAGATTAATCAGAACCATTGTCAAGATATGCCTATGAAACAGATGTCTAAGCATAGTAGATCCTGGTAAGTATTCATGGTCCTTAGTTACATTGCCTTTGATTCTATAGTCTTGTACAACTTTTGCAAAATATATTATTTTTGTGGCTTATTAGTATGTTAATTTGGCTGCATTCTAAAGTGGAAAAATACCCAAACTTGAATATCTGTTTTCATTCTCTGTAGTCATATCAAGTTGAAGAGCAGCTGCAAAAACATTTCTTCTATTTTGCTTTCATTTGCAGGACTAAACAACCAGTGGATGTAGTAACTAAACTGTATAAGATCCTGGGTTGTAATAGATAGTACATGCCCATTAACAAGTATCAATTAGTGATATATGTATGCAGCAAAATAGAAAAAAATAGTTTCTACTTTTACAATGAAGTTTTATGTCTACGTATCTGAGGGTATCTCATCAACTATTTTACATTAGGTTTCTCCCCCCATCATAGCAATGTACGATAGGAAGGAGCACAGAATTTGGAATATGAGAACCTGTGCTCCTCCAGTTATTACCGAAGTGACCTTGAAGAAGTCATTTAACATCTGGGTTTTCAATTTTCTTATCTGTAAGATGAAGGAAATAAACTACTTGACCTTCAAGACTGGTTTCTACTCTCAACCTATGATTCTGTGACTAGTTTAGTCAGTGAATTGACTTTGCTGCTTTATGCCATGGTATAGACAAGGTCATTGACATAAATTAATTTGTACTTATACATATAAAGGATTTTTGAATTAAATACAGTATTTACAATACTTCAATATAGTTAAATAAACCTATAGAGTATGTCAATGTATAGGTAATAATGATGATAAATCATTTACTTAGCATTTCACATAATTTACATTATTTCATTCTTACAAAAACTCTGTGACAAGATTATTGTCTTAGATTTAGAAAGAATCTTAGAGAGCAACAATTCTTATTCTCTTTATTTTACTGATGAGGAAACTGGGGATAAGAGAAAGTTACTTTTCCAGGATCATTTAGTTTGTAATTGGGCTGTTAGTTGGCACAGTGGATAGAGTGTAGGGTCTGTAGTCAGGAAGATTCATCTTCCTAAATTCAAATCTGAGTTCAAGACATTTATTAGCTGCATGATCCTGGACAAGTTACTTAACCCTGTTTGTCTCAGTTTCCCTATCAGTAAAATGAGCTGGAGAAAGCTGTACTTCTTGGAGTTGTTCTAAATTGGAGTGGCATTTTAAGATATCTCTAATTTAGAACAACTCAAGAAATGACAACTAACTTGGTATTAGATCATTCTGAATCTTGAGTTAATGTTCCAATAATTTGAATGTATGGCTCTTTAGAAGAATATTTTCCCTAGTTATTTTACCTGCTTGATACTACATAAAATTATCTCCAGGAAAAGCCAGGAATTTATTCTGTTGATTGCAATCTGTTCCTCTTTTCTTCTAATAGATGACTATTATAAACACTTAATTATCATTAAATGATACAGTACATGTTAGGTATAAAATGTCTATGAAAATTGAAATTGCAACTCATAGGTTTTTTTAGGTTAAATATGTAATTCTTCTAAACATATTTTCATATTTGTCTTGCTACACAAGAAAGATCAGATCAAAAAGGAAAAAAAAAACACAAGAAAAAAATAAGCAAGAAAACAAACAAAAATACTATGCTTTGATCCGCATTCAGTCTCCATGATTCTCTCTCTGGATGTGGATGGCTCTTTCCATCATATTTGGAATCTTGAATCACCTCATTGTTGAAAAGATCCAAGTTTATCACAATTGATTATCATATTGTCTTCTTGTTGCTGTGTACAATGTTCTCTTGGTTCTACTCACTTCACTTAGCATCAGTTCATGTGCTTTTTTTGGGGGGGGGGTAGGGAGTATATTCATTTAGATGCATTTATTCCCTCAACCAGAAAATCCTTTATGAGTTATGTTTCAAAATAATTGACCATGATTTCTTTTTGCTTGTCATAATAATAGCTAGCAGTTATAGCCCCTTAAGGTTCATAAAATCATTTATAAATATTATGTCATTTGACTATGAACTACTTCACAACAACCTTGGGAGGTAGTTCTTTTTGCTGTTTTGTCATTTCAGTAAAGTTCAATTTTTTGTGACCACATTTGAGGTTTTCTTGGCAAGGTAAATGGAGTGGTTTCCCATTTTCTTCACTAACTCATTTTATAAATGAGGAACTGAGGCAAATTGAGATCAGTGACTTGTCTAGTGTCAGAGTTGATAAGTGAAGCTTGATTTCAAATCAGGAAAATAAGTCTTCCTGACTCCAAGTTCAGGGTTCTATTCACTGAGCCACCTAACTGCTGTAGTATTATCCATATGAATATTTTTTTGCCCATAGATGAGAAAACTGAGCTAGACACATGTTAAGTGACTTGATCAGGATCCCACTGTTCTTAAGTGTCTAAGGCTGACTTTGAACTAAGGTTTTCCTGACTCTAGGCAGAGCTCTTTTTGTACAACTATCTGGCTATGTAACACATAAGAAAAGAGTAGCAATAAGCTTAAGAAATAAATATTATCATAGAGATGTTCATTCATTAAAGGCAAAATAATTTATGTAGCTGGAGAGGAAAGGGTATTACTTATACTTTGAATATCAAGAGTATTCATCAACCATTTTACAGTGTCCACTATGAGCAGAGATCTGTGCAAGGAACTGAGAAGGTAAAATATACAACATGAAATAAGGTCAAGTTCATAATCTAATGCTATACTTAGTTCCCAATGTCAGTATCTGACCCATAGTTGATTCATAATAAATAATTGTTGCTCAGTTGAATACAGTTCCGGGGTGGCAAAAGATACAAAGGCAAATAATTATGAAATAGAGAGTTTCAAAGCCTGGTGCTATGTGAGATCCAAAGCAGAATGTATTTAGGAATGGGATTATATTAGGAGGAGTTTGTATTAGAGTTGAACATTAAAGAATGCATTGGAATCCAACAAGTAGAAATGATAAAGAAAAGCATTTTAGGTAAGGGAAACTATACAAGCAAATTTTGTAGGACTGAGATGAGGTATCTATTTCTATTATTAAAATGAAATTAATCCAATAATGTTATTATAAATTATTCATTTTAACAAGTTATTTTTCATATAATTAAATAATAGAATCAATGACATGGGCAAGGATAGTGAGGCAAATATATTTTTAAAGCTCTGAATACTGGGACTTTGGTTCTATAACCAGTCCTTTTAATAATTTGTTATTCTATCAATCATTACAATGTCAATTTTACAGCTTGCATTGTTTTGGTTTTAAGTTTTAACTTTACCTTACCAATTCTGTGAAGTTGATACCACAAGAATTGTAGTCATTTTTATATAGAGAAAAACTGAGTCAGTCACATGGCTGGTAAAGGCCTGGGTGAGGGCTTGAACACAAATCTAGTGACTTCATATACTATGCTCTTTCCCATAATTACTTCTCTTCTGCATTTTTTCAAGCCATTTAATAAGGATGGCTGAGCTTATTTCTCTAATGAAATACTTTTAGATATTTCCTGATTTCTAGGGATTAGGCTTACTTTCTTGGTCATTAGTTTTGCTTTTAAGGGTACATGTAGTTATGCAGCATGCATTATAGAAGACATGTAAATTTTGGGGAAAGAGGAGTGTATATAATGAAGAGGCAGAAAAGAAAAGAGTTTAATCACTTCTATCTTTACTATATGTAGAAATGAATATTGACTAAGAAAGAAAATGTACCTTTATTAGGTTATTAAACTAATACTAATGTAGTAAAATAGTAAGTTATAAAATCTAGAATTAAAGTATAGAGAAAAAACTCATCCCAAGTTATAAATTATTTTCATTTTCATAATTTTTTTGTTTTGATTTTTGTTGAGGGGAAGAAAAAACTAAAAAAGGCCTCATTTGATATCCTAGCATGGAAAAGTACATTTTGGGGTTAGTTTCCTCAAATTTGTCATAAAAATGCTCTTCTAATTGACAATCATACAATATCAGATTTTGAAATCTATATGCCATGATATTGCTTGATTCTATCAATAATTTGTTTCAATAAAGAAAATGCATTTGATAGGAATATCCTTTTGATTGCTCCTTATATTTTAATATTTAAAGAAATGGTCATAGTTTCATTGCTAAGATAAATACCCAAACCAGTTTTATAATCCCCCTTTAAAGCATAGTAGTTGGATTCTTGAAATGAGCAACAGAAATAGAAAATTAGGGGATTTGAAAATTATGAGATTTTTAAAACCTTTTTCTCAAAACAGTGATGCATTCTATGTACTAAAGGCTCATTTGGGTTCAGGAAGATTTTTTTTTCTCTTATGATTATGAAACATGTCACATTTTCTCTTTCCATAATTGAAAATATTTTATTACATTGTACAAAGAATTCTTGGCTATTCCTCATTTATTTGTCTATAATATGTGATCTGATTGGGAAGTTATTATAAAGGTAATTATTAATTAAAAAATCATCAGTTGAAGAATAGAGTCATAAATGAACATCTTTAGATAAAAAAGTTTGCTAGAATATATTAGATAATCTGTCTCTTTACCTATGTGGGGGAGTTCCACCATCATACTCCACTGAGAGAGAATCTTTTTTTTTTTTTTAATGTAAACAAAGCAGATAGAATTAAAACAAACAAATAAAAACTTCAAGCCAATTTAGGAAGCACAGAGATAACTTTAAGAGGATAAGCTGCTGTAGGTGAACCAATACTTGGTACTGTCCCATTACTAGCCAAGCAAGTAAGTTCAAAACAAATAAATTATTTTCAATTTATTAATGCCCATGATAATTTTTCCTTTCTATAAATCCAGTTCTGAATAGCAATTAACTCACAGTCCCACTTATTTTAATGGGGAAGAAACTCTTTAGATAACATATATATAAAAGAAACTCTTTTAGATAATTTTAAATGCTTTTTAAAAAAAATATTCATTTTGAATGATATGATTTAATGGAAGGAACAACAGACCATATATTTAAAAGAAGACTTGATTTCTAAACTGATGGACATATGTCCGTCAGAAAATCTCATTTCTAAACTCAGTTCAGCTAAGCCCTATATGTGGTCATTGACACTGGAAAAATTTCTTATTATTTCTAAGAGTCATTTTTCTCATCTCTAAAGGAATTTTTGCCACATTAGGAAATGTTCCATTTAAATCATACTTTCTTTGTGAGAAGCAAAGAAAGAACCTCAAGAATTCCTTTATTTAAATTTTAAATCCAAATAATATCTTTTTTTAATAAAATTAAAATAATTAAAGAAAATCATTTGGCATTTTAAAGAGGTTAACAAAAGCTATGTGACCTCAGACATATTAAGTTATTCTGACACTAAATGTCCAACCAGGGATTCTCAGCTAATAAAAATGAGAAGGAAAAATGAGAGGTAAAGTCTTTGGGATTCCAAGCTTAACATTTTATCTAATAAACAATAGTACATTTTAAATAAATTAAATTTATTTAATTTAAATGTCATTTATTTATTATTTATATTTATATATATATTATTTATATATATATATTATTTATAAATAATTAAAATAAATTAAATAAATTTTTAAAAAATAAAAAAAGTTTCCACCAACTTATTTGTGAGAACCATCAAACCAAAAATTTTAAGAATCAAATGCATAAAATATGCATAAAATATTAATTTTGAAATTTACTTAGCCAAGAGTGAAAAGAAGATAAATTGCTCTCTAAGACAATTCACAATGTATTTACAAAATGGTAAAGGAAATAACAATGGAATTTTTAAAGACCTTGTCATAATCGTAAATACTTCCTACAGCACATCATCTCTTTATTGACTTAGACTTCTTGTCTTTAAACATAAAATTGCTTAAACCCATGCCAACAATTTTATTGTTATCTTTTTAAAGCACTTTATGCACAATATTGAAAGTTTTGATAGAGTCATTCAATAGAGCTAGAAGAATGCTTGAAGAACATTTAATCCAACCTCCTCTTTTTCAGATAAGGAAATTTAGGCTTAGAGAGAATCATGTTTATTTGCCCGGGTCATAGAATTAATCAGTGGTAAAGTTGAGAATAGGATACTCAAAAGAATAGATGACTATAAAATGTTTTTAAAATTTGTGTCAGTTCCATTATATCTCCATACCTATCTTACATTTAGCTAATAAATATTTATTGAGATGAACTGAATCCAGTGTTTTATTCCAACATACTAACCAACTAAATAATAAATGCATTATAAAGCAGACTGCAATGGGACAAAGAAGAGAAGTGGAAACAATATTCTCAGAAATCGGGGGAGGGAAAGCATAATTCTACTTGGATAGTGAGGGGAGAGCATTTCACAGATCAGGAAGCAAGTGGCACCAAAGCTGAATCTTAAAGAAAAAGAAGAATATCAAGAACTAGGTATGAGAAGGGAGCACATCATAAATTTGAAAAATACTGAGAAAATTTAGTACTTAATCATCATCTTAAATTAATTTTATCTTTATTACATATACTAGTAAATGTTACATATATGTGTCTACCCATAGATACATATATATGTATATTGTGCAAATAAAATTGCATTGTAGAGTGACAAATTTTAATTAGTTAAAATTATTTTGAATTCTTTTAAAGAAAAATTATAGTTGACATAAACAAGAACTCCTAGGTATAATTTTGGGTAGGATTAAGCATGGGATTACTAATCAGTTAGCATACCAAACTATGCCTATGCCTAGGTCTTTTCTGTGTGCTCTGAAAAGACAATGGAAATTGATCTAATCTGGCTACCCAATACTCTGTGTCTTCTAAATGAGAATGAAGCAGCATCAGAATTAAGACAGACATTATCTATTTTCCTGAACAAACTTTTGTTATCTGAGTGTAAATAGCTCTTAGAGGTGAATACATAATGATTTTTATATTTAAGTTGTTTTAGGATGTTGACTAAGACAAAATACCAGGATAAGCTTTCTCATGGAGAAGCACAGAACAAGATTCTGATTTATAATAATACTATTGGAGGGTTTCAGTTTCAAAAAGCCCTTATTAAACAACTATGATATGCTAGTCTTTGTAATAGGCACTAGGAACACAAAGATAAAAAACAAGATAAAACAAAGATAAAACAAGATAAAACTCCTGAAAGAATTTATATTTTCATTTTCTTCCCCCTAGTGCCAGATGGGAAGTAGGAAATATAATATGAATTTGAGGAGGAAGTGAACACTAACAAGTGCAAGGAGAATTGAGAAGGAAAGTGAGATTTATGATTTTTAATTGAACTTTGAAGGAATTTAAGAATTATGAATATAGTCTGGATTTTGTATATACCAAGATCACTTAAAAAAACATGGCATATATATAGTATAACATCATGGCACATTGACTGACACCCTTTCTTCTATGACACTAGGGAAGCAAAGCAAAGGGCAATGCTCATGACTTCTGAGACCACAGAAAACTGTTTGGACTGGAGGCATAGAGGTGTTCAAATTGCAGCCATTCCTATTTGCAAGAAGCAACAACGTTTTCAAAAAGAAGGGAAAGTCTAAATGAGTTTTACACCCAGTTTGCCTAAAATAACATCCTCTACATGGAAGTTGCTGGGGACCTGATTTTAGGAGGCTACATGATACTAAATGCATGGAAATTCTATGTTGGGAACAGCCCTTTTTTTTTATTAAGTGTGTAACTGGGATTGGTTGCATCTTGAAAACCATTTAGAGCAACATTTCAAGTGGCTTTTTCTGAATTTGAGTCTCAGAGTGAGGGATTCCTTTACTCTTGGCAAGTGACATAATCTGTTAAAGGGTGGGGGAGATCATGAGAGCTATCAACTCCTCCTTCCTTAGATCATAAGTTACTGAAGTTTGGTTCTTTTTTTTTTTTTTTTTTTTTTTTTTCTCCTCCTTTTCAGCCCTAAGTGTAGAGTTAGGAGTCTCCAATCCAGGAGCTCAAGCCACAGAGATTCAGGAGCCCGGGAATTCAGTCTGGTGTTATACTCAACTCAACCAGAATTCCTTAAAAGCAATAGATCAATGTGGTTTTGGACTTGAACTTGGTGGGAATAATGCTTTTTAGGAACTTAATTCAATGATGAGCTTAAACATTGTCCCCAAAGATAAAGGAGGTATGTGTGGGGAGGCTGGGAGTGGGCAGGGTGGAGTTATGCTCTCTAGGTATCAAGAAAATATTTATAGTTAGACTTCCCCCCACCCTCTACCAATTTCTTCTTGTGGAATTGCTCTTAAAATTCAGGTTCTTTTTTTAAGTAGATTTAAGTTTATTTTAGCCAAGGGCATTTAAGTAGCACAGTAGATAAGAGTGCTGGAATCAGGAGGCCTCATCTTCTGGAGTTCTAATGTGACCTCAAATATCCTAGCTGTGTGACCCTAGGCAGGTAATAAACCCATTTGCCTCAGTTTCCTCATCTCTAAAATGAGTCAGAGAAGAAAATAGAAAGCCACTGCAGTATCTTTTCTAAGAAAACTCCAAATGAGGTCACAATAAGTGAACAAAAAAGATATGACAGCAATATTTTAGCCAGAGAGGCAGTCAATCAGTCAAGAAGCAGTTTTAAAGTGAGAACTATGTGGAGGGGAGAGGGAGGCGTTCTTTGTTAAGCAATGGAGATGCAAAGAAAGGGGGAAAAAGCATTCCAACAATATAAAAAACAATTCTGCCCTCAAAAAACTGAATAATATATAATGAAATCTCACTGTTGTGTTAGAATAGAAGGCTAATAAACACTTAAAAGATTGTTACATACTTATCTGTTATATATATATGTATATGAAGATTTCAGTATATAGATTTTTATACTTAGAGAATAGAATCTGATCGGTTATGAGTGAGAAAATAACAGGATTTTTTTAATCACATTAATACTGTAGAAAATATGGAACTAAGCAGCATGATACTGGAAAAAATGATTTATGTGCAATATATATGAAGTTGATACATCCTGATGCCAAGAAAGAATACCAACAAATAGCAGTAGATCATGATAAAACAATGAATAATTTTTTAAAAAAATATAAATTTCGGGGCAGCTAGGTGGCACAGTGGTTAGAGCACCAGCCCTGAAGTCAGGAAGACCTGAGTTCAAATCTGGTCTCAGACACTTAACATTCCCTAGCTGTGTGACTCTGGGCAAGTCACTTAACCCCAATTGCCTCAGCAAAAAGCAAAAAAAAAAAAAAAAAAAAATATATATATATATATATATATAAATTTCTTTCTGACAGTCAGATTATTAACTGTCTGAAGTAATTAAATCTATTGTAAATCTGTTGCTGTCTTTTTTCAAAAGTCTATTATATATGACTGTTTTCTCCCCATAAACTTTACTTAAGAGTATGAGTAATAGAAATTGTCAAAGATCAGAGAAAAAATGGAGCAGAGGGGCAGAGGTTCAAATAGGTGCTATTCTTAACCATAGTAATTTTCTTTGAGGAAGTAAGTTAAAGGATATATGACCATGTTATGATGAAAGATTTCTAAAATTGAAAGATGAACCTTGTCAGGTTATATTTGGGAACATGCAAAATATCAATACCAAACCTATTCAGACTCTAAAGAGAATGAAATTTAAAAGATACTAAATTATTTTTTAGCTATTGTACACTTACACGTGGATTCATTTTCTTCTTTGTGGGTGGTGGTTACTATAGTTGCCCTGAGGAATCTGAAACATTCCATGGTGCCTGAGAACTTGGATTTAAGCATGGATTTCAAATTTCAGTCCAAGTATTCTTTTCCTGTTAATGAGATAGGGCAGTAACACAAGTCTTCAAAATAACTGTTACTTGATATAAAATAAATAGAAGCTTAAAAACTGTTCTGGGTCTGGCTGCTTGACTTCCGGTGACAATGTTGATGACTACAGCTGTGTTCAAATCTAAACAGTTGGTTTCATGGAATTCTTTTTCAAAATTTGCCTAATTCCATTCATCAGGAAGAACAAAAGGTCAAACATTTCAATGAAATTAATGAAAAAAATTGCAAATGAAGGTGAACTAGCTGTACCAGACCTAAAACTAATATTATAAAGTAGTGGTCATCAAAACCATTTGGTACTGGCTAAGAAATAGAGTTAGTTGATTAGTGGAATAAGTCAGGTTCATAAGACATAAGTCAGTGACTATAGTAATCTAGTGTTTTGACAAAAATTGCTGGAAAAATTGGAAAATAGTATGTCAGAAACTAGGCATTGACCAACACTTAACACCCTATACCAAGATAAGATCAAAATGGGTTCATGATTTAGACATAAAGAATGATACTATAAGCAAATTAGAAGAACAAAGGATAGTCTACCTCTCAGATTTGTGGAGAAGGAAGGAATTTCTGGCCAAAAAAGAACTAGGGTACATTATAAAATGCAAAATGGATAATTTTGATTAAATAATTTTTTTTGTACAAACAAAACCAATACAGACAAAATGAGAAGGGAAGCAGAAAACTGCTTGAATGTAATTTAACTTCTTTGAATGTAACGTACCAATCTTTAACTATAATCAGTGAGATGTAAGAAAATTCAAGTTGGATGAAATACATTGAATTTTCTTTTTCCTGCTTGGGTTTCTTTTTGAACTCATCATCTCTCGCCTTTGCTCCAGAGTCTGGAAATGTCTTCTAAAACATTTTCATTGAAATAATAAAATGATTTATGTGTTTCTAAAAGTAACTTTTCATAAAAAGAAGAAAGAAAAATAAATCACTAAAATTTTTTCCCAATACAGAAGCCTATCACAATTACCTATGGGAAGTAAAGCTGCTTTCAAGTAATTTTGAGTATGAAAGAAAATGTCTTCTGTAGTTTAATTGGAGAATTGATCTAGAAATTATTATGTTTGTACTGATGCACTTAATGCATCAGTCTGAAGCTTTAGAATTCACATATAAAATACAATGGGCAAGATATCATAATATGAAATTTAGTAAAGTCATTTGTAAGAATTAGTTTGGTACAGCAGAAAGAGGTAGCCTTAGAATCACAATCTGGGTCTGACAGTAGCCAAAGGCAACTCTCTAAGGCTTTACATTATATGAATTCTTAATTTTCATTGGTGGAGAAAATTTCACATCTCTGGGTCTGCTATATCCTCCCTTCCCATCAATTACTACACTTTCAAACAATCAGCTCTTCAAGTGCAAGATGGAGGAGTTATGACTAGAATCATTTGAAAAAGATCTGGGCTTTTTATTGTACTGCAGGCTTATCTTGAGTTATTGGTGTTATATGACAGTTCTCTGCTAATGAGATCATAATCTGCATTAAGAATCACAGGGTGTAGAACTAGGTAGATGATAAGAAAGTCTTAGACTACATATGGAATATTCTGTTTAATTCTAGGTACTATATTTTTGGAGGAAGACATCAACAAATGGGAAAATACCTAGTGATATTTGGATGGTCTATTGTGATGTACATACTATACAGTAGCAGTAATAACTTTGTTTATTTACCTCCTGGAGTGAAAGGATGCTATGTAGACATATTTAATCTCCTATTCACTATAAAATTGAAGGGAATCTCTTACCATCTTAACTCTCTAAATAAGATTACAGCCCAGGGTCTTTATCCTATGTTATGCTTGGCAAACAAAAGTTGACCATTTGAGTTGATCATATATTGACCGTATGATCATGTACAGTATTATGTTTTTGGTATATTCAAATAGTGACCCAAAACTCTGAGAAACTTTAATAGTTTTATGAATTTTAGGGCTCTTGGGATTATGTGGACTTTCCAGGGTAGGTGCAACTTTTTTTTCTGTCCAGGCTTCTGTGAAGAAGTACAAACTATACTAAGTATTTATAATTTCTGTGTTTGGGCTGATACAGCAGTCTTCTATCAAAGGACCATTCCATTTTTATATGACTCTTGATTAGTCTGGAGTTTAGATGCGAAATAATGAAAAATGAAAAACATGGCTTAGAGTATGGATAGTGACAAGAGTTAAATCTAATATAGATCTATACTTCCAATAGACACGCATTCAATTCTATTTGATAATAATTTCACTGTAGAGACACATAGTATAGCATCTAACTATTCTATAAATATTCATTGAATATTTATCATGTTCAAATCACTTGCTAGAGTGAAGAAAGATGAAACCACTTCGACTCATTTTCCTCTCAATGCTGTACATGGTGATATGGTCAATATATGACCAACTCAAATGGTCAGCTTTTTTTTGCCAAGCATAACATAGGATGCAGACTCCGGGTTGTAATCTTATTTGGAGAGTTAAGATGGTAAGAGATTCCTTTCAATCTTGTAGCAAATAAGAGGTTAAATATGCCCACATATTAAGTATCTTTTCATTTCAGGATGAAAATAAACAAAGTTATTACTGCTGCTGTCCAGTATATGTACATCAAAATAGACCTTCCAAAGGTTACTGGGTGTTTTCCAATTTGTTCATGTCTTCCCCCTAAAATATAGTACCTATAGTAAAAATGAAATGGATCAGATGATCTCTATGACTTTTATGACCCTAAAATTTGATCTTCTGATTCTACATGCATGCTTTCAGGGAGCTTGCAATCTGCTGAAGGACAGATACATAACTATGATACCAAAAAAGTGATTGAGGTAAGTGTAAAGGCTCTCCTTTACACTTTAGGAAAAGAGCCATAAGAAATTTAAGAAGGAAAGATTTCTGAGGAGCACACAATGATTCATAATCAAGTTTAGTTATTATTCAGACACAAATTTGGGGGAAGGACATAAACAAGAGTAAACTCACAACAGATGCATATTGTGCACATAAATTAAAAGGAAAAAACATACAACTTCATCTAAAAACCACATAAATCAAATCTTAAAGCATCAGTGGTTCATTTCGAAATACATAAAGTAAAGCTTCTGGGTAACAGTAGTAAATCCTAATGTAAATAGAGTTCTTTTGAGAATAAACAATCCAGGATTAAGTATTATAAAAATATTCAGAATAAAAAAGGATTTTGAAAGGATGTTCCTATTTATATTCTTCATGGTGTGCTTTTTTTTCCTTAGGAAAAAAAAGGGAGTAAATGTTACCTGAATTCATTCACACTGTCCATTTTCTTTGGGTTTTATACTATCTTTCCATATTTTAAATCAATTAGAAAACTATCTTCCTATTCCAATCTTTGTTATTCCTAATCTCCTCTGGCTGCTTCAGGGTGCTAAGAATACATTGGGCATTCTTCCATGGGCTGTTTGATCATCTGTCTTTCTGTATTCCTCTTTTCTTTGAAATTCCATGTCAAAATCTGCTAGCCTCTAGGAGGTCTTCCCTGATAAATTCTATTTAATACTTATTATTCAGCACTATAATAGATATGTGATCTTGCAAGGTAATGTCTATCTGAGAAACATTTGTTAAGCCATTTTAACTTAAAAAAAATATGGGGCAGCTAGGTGGTGCAGAAGATAGAGCACCAGCCCTTAAGTCAGGAGAGCTTAGTTCAAATCTGATCTCAGACACTTAACACACTTCTGTGTGATCCTGGGCAAGTCACTTAACCCCAAATGCCTCAGCAAAAATAAATAAATAAACAATATGCCTAGAAAATATTTGGAATAATTTGTACATATAGATAAAATCTCAAGACTGTAGTGACAAAACTGAGATTAGACAACAAATTCACCAGCTTGGTTTTCTTTTTATTTACAAATGTCCACTGTAAACTTCAAAGAGTTATAAAATATTTTAGGCAGATTAGTTAAATTTTCTTTGCCTTATACTTGTAAAACAGGAAAAGATTATAAAGATAAAATGAAAATCAAAAACTGTATAGATGTTTTAAATGTTTTCTAAAAATATATTTGAATTCATCATCTATTTTACTAATTTCACTTTTCTTCCTTTGCCCTGATCCTGAATTGTGCAAACTAATGGATGGTTGACACTATATGTAGATTAAGAGGAAAAATGTATATTGGGGGCTAGAGTTATAAGGAAGAAAGATTCAAACTTGGCTGAATTCTGAAAGGTGACAGTTTTAGGGAGAAACCTTAATTTTGATTGGAATAATTTCACTTTATATAAAATTAATTTCAGAGCTGTAGCTCTGAGAACATTGTCACATTTCCACTATATCAATTCATTAGGATCAATATTTTTTTTAACCTCATTGAGTTTCTTATAGGGAAGCATTATAATTTAGCTAAAAATTTAAAACGTGTCTTTAAAATCTCAAAGGAATACATGGAAGATTATAACATATTCAGCCCTGTATTTAATCAAAATTTGAGATCCCTGGGATGCCAAGGAATCTGAGCTACAGATGTATTTACTCTGGCAAAGAGAGCAAGATCAAAATAACTCCCACAAACAAAGCTTGAACGATTAATCTCCTCTTTAAGTTTCTATATTCAGTCACACTCATTTTGAATTTTTTGTCACTATTAGGCATGTATGAGTGTGTTCATTCAGCAACTTGTTTTTAAATAGTATATATCTGTATATGTACATACACACATATATACTTTTCTTTAGATTCATTCTTAAACACCTTAAATTTATTTATATAAGAATTGTCTGTTAAAAAAGAAAATCAAGTGTTGGAGCTACATAAAGCTACATTTAGTTTATTTTACAATTTTCAAAACCGTTATTGGACTTTAGGTTTGCTTGGACATAGTAAATACCGATTAAAAGAACCTAAATATTAATTAAGTCTAAGCCTAGATCCCTGTGTTCTGGCAGGTGAGATTTCACCTTATTTTACCAGAATTAGACTTCCACATCACTTTCCTTAATAAATGCTTTTCATTCATTCATTACTTCATGTGATATGGGTAAATAAATAATATAAATTCATTATAACAAAAAGGCATAAACATAGAGTAACTTAAAGTTACTTAAAGTAAAAAACTTAAAGTAAAAGCATAATTTTTAAAACAAAGCTTGAATAGTTAATAGTAAACTGGAATAGTCTTATTCCTTTGAAAGAATAGGGGATACTGAATACACCACAGGGTCATGACATAGATCACTATGTCATAAGTGTGACATAGTGGCAGAACAGTCTTGCAACCATTTTAACCATAATTTTATATTATTTGGCTTGATCTGTGGGTACACTAGTACAACTGGACACATCTCAATCTTTGTCAACCCCACTATAGCAGGTACACTTTTTAAATTGGTTTTATTTAAAGATATAATTTCAATGTTTCTGAGAATGGTACTATCAATCAACAATTATTGAGGGCCTCAACTGTGAATGATTTATCTTATATAAATAATTTCTGTGTAATAGCAGTGGATTGAAATTATTAATAATAGAATTTGTTATTCTAAAAAATATGAAAGTCCAGAGAATCAATTAAATTTTTTTTGCATTATTTCTTACTTGAACATAATGACTCCCACAAACAAAGCTTGAACGATTAATCTCCTCTTTAAGTTTCTATATTAAGTCACACTCATTTTGAATTTTTTGTCACTATTAGGCATGTATGAATGTGTTCATTCAGCAACTTGTTTTTAAATAGTATATATCTGTATATGTACATACACACATGTATGTGAAATAAATTTGCTGTAGCATTATCCATGCAATGTCCTCTAAATGTAGTTGTTTCTTCCCTGAGTTCTCTTTTTTTTCTCCACTATGTGCACTCATTTGCTGATCTCATCAGCTTTTATGGATTCCATTATCATTCCTATGCAGATGATTCCCAGATCTATATAGATTTTTTTGAGTTTCATGACCATATTATGAAGTATTTAACATTTCAAACTGAATACCCTATAGGTTTCTCAAACTTTGTATGTTCAAATTATTCTCATCTTTTCCTAAAAATCTATTGCTCTTCCAGGGTATCAGAGTAGGCTTTCTGTCATTTGTGGAGCTTGAGCTGAACTTAGAAAGTAACCAGAGAATTCTCAGATGTAAGGACGTAGTATAGTGCAGTGTTCTCACTTATATTATATATAGAAGAATAAGAGAATTTTTTTTAATAGAAGAGGCAGTACCAGGTCTTACATTCTTTTACAATGCAGTAAGCATTAAAATAATTCGATGCTGGTTAATAAAAAGATGTTGGTCAGTAGAACAAATATAGATAAGGGAACAACCATAATAGCATAGTGTTCAGTAAACTAAAAGGCATCAATTATTGGAAGAAGGACTTGCTATTTGACAAAAATTGCTGGGAAAATTGGATAGCTGTCCTGAAGAAATTAGGTTTATGCCTATAGCTCACATCAAAAAAAGATCTAAATGCACATATAATCTAGAAATAAAAAAGACTATATTATGAAGAAATTAGAGGATCAAAAATATCTATGGATATGGTAAAAGTTATGATGAAACAAGTGATAGAGAGGATCATATAAGGAAAAAATAAGCAATTTTGATTCCATAAAATTTAAAGATTTTTTATAAATCTGTATACTGTACTTAAAATTACAAGGGAAAGAGAAACAAAAAAAAATTTTTAGCAATTTAAAAAAATAAAGATCTCATGTCCAAGATATACAAGTTTGTATAATTAAAAAAAATTCCCCAATACATGTCTGCTATGAAAGAAATGTAAGCAATCAATTGACTTAAGAAAAATTCTCCAAATCACTAATAATTAAAAAAAAAAAAACCACAACACAATTCTGAATAATATCCATCTCACACCTATCAGATTGTCAAAGGTGGCAAAAAAAAGGAAAATAATTGAAGGACTGTTGGAAAGCAAGCACATTAATATAGTTGATAGAGCTGTGATTTGGTCTATCTATTCTCAAATATTTTGAAATGTGCCTCCAAAATGACTAAATTGTGCATATCCTTTGAGGTAGTAATATCATTTCTAGACACAGTCTAAAGGGATCAAAGACTCTTTATGAACAAAGATATTTATAGTAGCTCTTTTCATAGTAGCTCAAAATTTGAAAATGAAAGATTTTCCTACTGTTGGGAAATGACTGAACAAATGACACATGAATGTGGTGAATTATTATTGTACCATAAGATATGATGGAATGAACAGTTTCAGTGTAAACTGTGAAGATTTCTACAAAAAAAACTTCAAAGCAAGGCGAATAAAACAATTTATACATTGACAAAAATATTGTAGGAGGAAGAACAATTTTGAAAGAACTTTTGGTCAATGCAATGATAAACCATGAATCCACAAGACTGAAGATTCACCTCCTGTCAAAGAGATGATAAACTTGAAATTAAGAGACATGCATTTTTGAGCATGGCCAATGTGGGAATTTTTCTGAAATATGCTATTTATGACTAATTTTGTGTTACTGGTTTTATTTAATGGTGGGTTAGTGGATGGGGATAATTATGAATTTACTTTTTTAAATGAATAAGAAAGAGAAAACATAGCTTAATGCTGAAAAACATAATATGATAAAAATAATTTATAAAAGAGTTGGAAAACTCACAGCTAGGCCATTTGAAAGCATCACAACCAAAAAAATCATTAGTTAATGGAAATGCTATCTACATAGGTACAGGCAGTTTTCTGATTGCTTAGAAATTCATAAAACATATGCCCACATATTAAAATCTAATGAATTCAAGAGAGTATAAGGAAGAACTGGCAGCAAAGCACTCACTGTTTGCTTTCCAGACACATAGTGTAGTCATAGTGAGAAGATGAAATAAAACAGGTTACAGCTGTCTGAGGAGATTATAATGGTTTTAACTGTGATTAATGTAGTGATGGAAAGACCAGGACTCTCTGTACCTCAGCTTATAGACTTTATATTTCATTTTAATCTTTCTTTTGATCTATCTAGATCTTGAACAGCATTTGGATTATCAAATAAAACAATAGCTATTAAAAACACATTCTATGTAACCTAAATGTCTAAAAGTGCAAATAGAAATTTAGAATAGGATGCTCTCAATATAATATTGAGAATGTAATAATCCTTTGTAAGAATATTAGATTATCAATTAACAAATAGTTCCATATGCACTTTGAACTATTATTACCATTATTAAGATTCATGAAAACCATTCACTTCCTTACAGAAATTAGTAGATAAAAATTGCAGTTTCTTTTCCAAAGTTGTAGAAAATGCATTAGAATATATTATGAATAAATGAATTGCATCCATTTACCTTATTGACATAATTAGTGTACATTCTTCTAATATGTATTTCCTTACAATGAAAGGAATAGTTTAGATGTTTTTAGTATTAGGACTTATATCACTGATATAACTAACAGCTGTGGAGAATGAGCTAAGCCTGGAAAAATTTAAGCTATTTGGGACATTATGGTGTTCAGTTAGGTTATTCTCCAATAGTTTTCTTTTTAAAATTTTAATTAAAATGAATTATCCTTATTAAGTTGTGTGACCTTAGATAAATCACCTAAGGTGTCTGGTTCTAAAATTCCTTATTTTCATTTTTTTTTTCCATTAGCACTTTAGCAATCATCTTCATTCTCTTCCCAATGTGCCTTGGACTATGACCATAGGATGCCACAGTCCAATAGGCAAATTCTCATCTTATCTTGCTCAGAATCAGACTTTTGTTCTCATCTACTATCATCTTCATACTATGCTTGTTCTCTTTTCTAAATATTGTTATGAATCATCTTACCTTATTAAAATGTAAGTAGAGAGCACTTTGATTATATTTGAATCCCTAACACATAAGACACTACTTAGGGGTTTACCATTTTATGATTCTAGATCTTGTATTCTAGTTCTACTAATTACATTTTGAAGTGTTTTTTTTTTTTTTGCTTTTGCTTTGCTTTTTTTTCGTTGCATTTGACATAAATTAACATAACTGAATAAGTTCCTAGGAAAGCAGAGAAAAATTGAAATCTAGAAAGGCATGTAATAATAAAAAAGAAAAGAAAGTGTCACCACTAAAAATATATCTAATTGCCAAAAATGTTCGTGCATAGATTCTTGTGCTGAGAAGAAAGTTGTACCATTTTTAATGGCTTGAGCCATACTTCTAATTTATTGTTGATTTTACAATTACAAATTACTTCTCCATAATCCCCTACTCTGCTCTTGTAACCAGTGAAATTACCCATATACTAGCTTCTCTTTGTTCTGTTCCATGATTGTATCCTCTTCGTTCTACTCATCTCTACATAAATGTTTCTTCAAGTAATTTGGGCTGCAGAGGAAAAAGCTCATCTTTGAAAAGCTGTATAGAGGAACTGTGTGAAGGACATGATTCACTAGTTTAACTAATCTGGTTTAATTAAATTCATTTTTAAGCAAATGAACAAAAAAAAGACTTCAACTGAATTTAGGAGGGGAGAAGCAATTTATCAAACATGAAACAAATTTGATTCATTTCTTTTTTCAAATTATCATCATTGTTTTTGTGTTATGGCATGTTGTAAAAGAAGTCCCTCCAAGATTGCCATTTTTGCATACTAAGAGTTAGAATTCTTTATGTTCAATTCATGCAAGAATTGTGGAGAAGCAAAAAAAATGAGAAAAAAGAGAAAAGGACCTATGTGTACAAAAATATTTGTAGCATCTTTTTTTTTTTGGTAGCAACAAATTAGAAATTGAATAAATGGATGAACAATTTTCAGTATATGAATGTAATGGAATGCTACAATTAAATAACAATCAGGTGGATTTCAGAAAAACCTGGAAAGAATTTCATGAACTAATGGAAACTGAAGTGAACAGAACCAGGAGAACATAGTACACAGTAACAGCAATGTTGTACAATGATCAACTATATCTTAGCTCCTCTCATCAAGACAATGATCTAAAGCAATTCCAAAGGACTCATGATGGAAAATACTATCCACAATCAGAGAATGAAGTGATAGAGTCTGAATATAAATTGAAAGATACTATTTTTACTTTACTTTTTTCATGTTTTTTTTTCCCCTTTTGGTCTGTTTCTTCTTTCACAACATGACTAATGTGGTAATATGTTTTCTGTGATTGCAAATGTATAACCTATTTAAAATTCTTATCTTTTTAGGGAAAAAAGGAAAGAAAGAGAAAATTTTGAACTCAAATTTAAAAAATAAATGTTAAAAATTGTCATATGTAATTAAAAATGTAAAATACTATTAAAAAAGAATTGTAGGAAAGAAGGCAGATGAAAGGTTCTTCAGGAGGATGACTATGCAGTCCATATCTACTAAGAATGATTATTATGGAATAAGCAAGTTTAGATCATCTGCCTTTGTTATGATATTTGTGATGGATTGTGTTGAGAGTAGAATAGATAGTGTTTGGAGACCAGAATATGGGAGTTAATGTTAAGGAATTGAGAATGCAGAGATTAGTCATAAAGCTGAGGAAGCATTTGGGTGTGGATCTTCAGCAATTTTATGGGTGTGCCAGAGTATGGGTTTCTGGATGGTTGATGATGTCCTTAGGGCAAATCTTGATTAATGTAGCATGGAGATAATGAAAGATTAAGAAAACATACATAGATGAACACTCCCAATCTATGTTGTGAGACTAAATGACACTAGGTTTTAGAGCCCTCCCTACTCAAGTCCTACACTAGGGAAAGTAGTGAAAGGGACCTCATATGTGGCATATCTGAGTAGTACCATAATAGTTGCCTCATTAATTGGCCCAAATTAAAAGAGAATAGTAGGTGTACTATGGGTAAAAGTAGGTTAAGCTTCCTGATAAAAAGAAACCTTCTCTAAGGACATTCTACATACTGTTCCTCTTCTCCTTCTCCCCTCTCCCCACTTTGCAAGTCCTTTTATTTATGATCACTGATGAATTTTTGAGGGAAAGATCTAAAACAATCAAGTTCATACCTGCAGACTGCCTATCTAGTTACATCATTCAACTTTGATGATAGATTAAAATATTATTCAATACCTAGACCTATTTTCTAATATAATATAGTTTGAGTTAAAAAAAAAAACACCTTTAAAATATAGACCACACTTCAGATTCTATAATTGCTATGAATTGCTTCAAAGGCACATTAAAGAAAAATAGTAGTAAAATTTATGAAAGCATAATCTGTGTAAAAATGAATTAGAATTGATATCAAGTAAAATAATCATAATTTTAAGTAGAAAAGTGGAAGAGAACAGCAAATGCCTTATTTAGGGGAATTTCCAAATTTAAATGAAGTAATTTTAAATGAAGTAATAAGTAATTGAAGTAATGTAGTTGCAATACCTACTTCAGGTATCATCAAGGAGATCAGGATGCTAACTTTATGTGCCTATTGGTTTCAGGCAACAATCTCCTAGTATTTAGTCCCTGAAGGAATCTCTTCTTGACACAGACTCCCACCAACTGCTTCTACCCACACTCCCCCATTCCCTACCCTGTCTTCTATTTGGCCATGATTTTGGCTCTGGAGCAGAGCTTGACTTTGAATAGCTCATTTTGCTTAGGATGGACTATCTCCCCATGATATCACCAGCACCAGACTAAAATTGAGGTATTATGAGGTATTCAAAGAACAGATGGAACTTATTGATTTTTTTCTCTCCTATTTCTGTTCCTTTCCCTAATTCTTTTTCATCCCTAAGAAGGTGAGTCCATCTTACTCCTGAATGTGAAATTTTTCCCAGATGTGGGAGGCTTATATCTATTTTAAAAAAAAGTTTGCTTACACATTTATCATTAAATATTTACTTAAGCCAGCAAAGGGTTAACTGTTTACTTCTGCCCTCAGTGCTAAATTGTATGTAGTAGTCTTTGAATATAGTATATTACTTAAAAGTGGTGACGCGAGGGTCCTGGTGAGAAGAGAAAGTTTTTAAATTCCTAGCCAGGCAGTAACTGTGATCTCTGGCTTAGAAATAAGAGTCATAAATTATTTAAAATTTTTCTGAGACAGTGAAAATACTTTTACCAGGGAGTGTTCTGGACAAATGAGTCAGCATCAGTGGTTGGCATAGTGATTGGTTGGCCCAGAACTAGGGTGATTATTCATCATTCCCTCCTAGCCTGATTTAGAAAGAAAGCCACTTTTTGGGGCAGGTTTGGGGTAGAGGAGGACTGAAGGAGTGGCTAGGGAGAAAATTAAATCATAAGGGGGACTTTATGGTATAAATAATGAAAAATGGGGGCAAGTGAGAGTAACTGATATTTGCTAGTCAACTAAAAACATAGTATACATCAATGTATCTCACAATCTGGTGTCCTCTTAGTGGAAGGAGAATGATTGCCTCATTTCTGTTTGACAGTATTTGTGCCTAACTTGCTTGCCACATAGTAAATGCTTAAAAAATGTTCCCCTCCCAACACCTATTATTGAATTCCTACTTACCTTTTATTTACTTTATTAGTATTTTGTACACTTCTAAGAAAAATAAACTCCATAAAGACAGGGATCCTTATTTTTGTCTTTGTTTTAGTACCTGTGTCAGGACCCTGCTTGTCGGTTGGCCAAAAAATCAGCTGACATTATTATGCACCCAGTGAAGACTTAACTAACAAAATAGCATAGACTATTACAGTCACATCACTTTTTTTTGTGATTTATAGACAATTATTTCCAGTTGTTCTAAAAGTATATAAATCTAAGCAATAATTTTTGTAAGCTGTGCATTTTACTAATGATAGCTCACACTTTTATTGCAAATAGTATTTTAGCAATCATGCTAATTAAAAGGAATCAACATGTTTTTGAAGTGTTTATTCAAAAACACTTAAATATATGAGTAGAAGATGCTATTCAGAGAGTATTTGAGCTATAGTAACAAGTACAAATGAGAATTATTGAAATCAACATTTACAAGGATTATAGATAGTACGAAATTATCGAAAACAAACCAACCTCTGCAACACCATCTTTATTTTATTTAAATTATTGCCTGCACCTGTATGCAATTATAATTTCCCAAAGCATTACCAGAAAGGTTACACAGTCACCTCACAGTTGAATCACCTCTTAAGCCCAAGAATCTAGCTTCTCATTTTAGTCATCTAGTTGGTGTCTAAAATTAGCTATACAAGGAATGCTATCTGACCAGTTATGGTCATATTCTGCCTAGTACCGAGGCATGAAAGAAATCTTGATCTTGAGACTGCAGAAGGAAATAATAGAACAGGAAATAGGACCAAGAAAACTTATGAAAGTACTGAATTTCTCCTTTACTCTGTAGAACTTTTGTGAAATTTATTCTAAGGGACAGGATATAGGAAATTAGCTAATATTTTGAAAAAGGCATTTATAACCTATGATTCTCATTAACCTAACACCTGCAAGGTTTATTTTTCCACTGGGGATACAATTAAGTGTGAATAAATTACAAAGCACATTTACTATGTGCTTAAGATAAATAGATAAAATATATTGACTTGTTTTTGGAATGGTTTCTTTTCAGAATGTTCAGTATCTAAAGTTCAGTTCATGAATACATCGCTTAAGAAAGATGGAAAATAGGCAAGAGGAAAAAATAGGTGAATAAACAAAAGAAAAAAAATTAAACTTAATTTATGATTTTTGATGTGAAGTCAGCTACATGAAAATTATTTGACAATCATCCTTAACATTCTTTCACAAGCAACATCAAATCAGCATATTTGGAGAAAATGCTAATATTAAAAAATAAAACAAAACAAAAAACTTGCCTAATCTCTGCAGGACCTTTTGGTCATATGGATTAATATATATATGTCCATTGGAGAGGTAACATGGTTTAGTGGAAATAATTCTGAACTCAGTATTGGTGCTCTAGATTAGAGTAACCTCTGACATTTGCTAACTCTGAATTTGGACAAATTATTTAACCTTTCTGAAACTGTTTACTCATCTACAAAATAAATATATACCTACTATTTAGTCTTTATTTCATAATTTCTGGTCCCAATTCTCTAAGACTTAGCTTCCTATGAACTTTACCAATTACTACTTGGATGAGTAGTTGCTTGTAAGTACTGACTTTTTGTCTCAGTTTCCTCATCTATAAAATGAAGAAGTGGGTTGCTAAAGTCACTTTCGGTTTAAAACCTATAATCCTATAAATATGATCCCTAAGCTTTCTTCCAAAGCTGTGATTCTAAAACTTCAATGCTTAGAGAAGCTGTCATTACAAATTATCATCATATTGAACTTGTCTCAAAGTCATTAAGAAATTTACTGGGTTAAAACTGCACAAAGAAGAAAATGCAGGTCAAACTCAGAGCGCTGGCAATTTGTTTCTACTTGTGGGTAAAAATCCTTCTGGTACACTGAGCACACCCAGATCAATCATTCAAATACAGTTAAAACTTAGTTAATCTGTTTTGAAACTGTTAAGAAACTAATAGGGTGGGGATATGGGAGGTGAAATGGATTTAAATTTTGTATTAGAACATGAAAAATGTAACCTAAAGAGGAGGATACATGGGTGGAAAGGAAACAAGAAGAGGTTACACATCCTGTGAACTTTTTTTTACATCACTGCTTGATAAACAATGATTCTAAATAAACAAATATAAAAATTTCATCACTATAGTATGTTTAACATGTTTATTTTAATAATCATAATAATAAAACTTAATTAATATAAATATTCCATCATTAAAACATACATTAAAATCACAGTGACAATTCCAAAAATGTCTATCATTCTTGAACTTGTTAGACAACAATAATGTTTTACAATTATATCACACTGAATATCTTTTTTAAAAGAACTACATGAGTATAATGAGACCTACTCTACTATCAATAAGTTTGGCTGACTACATAATTCTTAGGTAATACTAAATCCCTCAGTCTAATAAAGACTAAAGTCTTGATAAAGATAAAGAGGCTAAGTAAAAATTTGGCTCAATTTAAGCAATGCAATTGTACATAGAAAAACTACATGGATTTGCAAGTATTTATTTCATATATGTCACACAAATGAAGATTTATCATCTTTACCCTCTCTAAAATGCTGACATTCAATCTGACAGCATAACTAATCAATCCCTATGCTTTGACTATTACCTAGGTAACCAGCTCAATCACAGACAAAGGCAGCATAGATTGTAAAGTCCCTAAACTTCTCAAGCATATGCACACTCCATAAGTCTTTTTTGCTTAGTATTTATTATTGCATTTATAATGATCTTGAAAGCTGTGAGAGTAAAAAGATGAATGAATGCTATGCAAACATAACACTTTCATGCATACTGAATCCATAACGCATTTTAAAATGTCCTCAAAAAGTATTCATGGATTAAATAAGTGATGCTCATATCATCTCTCAGTCTCCCTCTTGCCTTGCCTTGAATAACTCAATGTTACCAGGATGTTGCCACCACCATGATCATATGGCCAAGGTAACTTCAGATATTTCTAGCTACACCAGAGTAGCTTTGACCCAGGTGCATTGCCCTTTTTTTTTGACATTTCCTGCCTTTTCCTCTATATAACTCCTTAATTTATTACTTTCTTCTTATTTTTTATACCTCATGTTGCAGGCTCTTTTCTAGATAGAAAAAAATAAACTTAAAAGAAAGAAAAAGTCAATGAAATCCATTCAATTATTCTATTTTCATCAGCATCCCTTTTCTTTGATTTTGTTGATTTAGAATATAATTTAAGGATAGTTTTTATATCACACTACACTTGAATAATTACTTGTCCAATAAGTTCTATTGAAACTGTCAATGTTGGGTCATTCAAGGTGAAACAAGATAATATGCCTCTAAACATGATGATGGATAATTATACTAATGATTTAGTTAAATTTGTGTGTTTGTTATATTTACTCCCAACTGTATTATTAATAAGATTTCTTAGGATTTTTCATGGCAGTCATTCATTTCTCCTCCCTTACTCATTTGTTTTAATCACAAACAGAAAATAAATCCTTTTCCTAGTGTAACTGCTTAAAGTCTCAAAAGCATATTTTCAAGGTGCTTGTAGCTTACTATTTTTGTCCTACATTTGAGAATAAGGAAATCTATTTTAGTGACCTCACTTTTGATTTCTTCCTGCTCTGCAATGATATTTTAAACACTATTATTGATTTCAGGAGAAATGTAACTTGAAATCCTTGTTGCAATGGAATAACAGCAGTGTTGAACAATGTAAGTTTTTTAGTCAGAATTTCTTATATCTGACTTTTTCAACCTTCTGATTATATGTAGGGGCAGACGTACATGTTTGAGTGTTTGAGTTTGTTCATCAATTTGAAATTTAAAAAAATCACAATTTTTGGTGTTATAATAAACTTATTTTAAAACCTACAAATATTTGGAAACAAGGAGATCAGATGTAGAGATACTGTTGAGCAAT
This sequence comes from Myrmecobius fasciatus, assembly GCA_023553655.1. Lineage (NCBI taxonomy): Eukaryota > Metazoa > Chordata > Mammalia > Dasyuromorphia > Myrmecobiidae > Myrmecobius > Myrmecobius fasciatus. The sequence goes on from JAJPUD010002860.1 coordinate 35,849, forward strand.
CAATCTTTCCTTTCATTCAGAATCTGTTATTAAACTGACTTTCTTTAAAACTTTACAGCTGCCCAGTAAGAATGATCTTCAACCTTCTGCTCCACTATGTATTACTATTAGAAATAATGAGTATTTTATTTCTTGTCACTTGTTATTGTCCTTTTACATCCTTACATTTTTCCCATTTCAATCTTGAGTTGATTTCAAGATTTTAGATGCCAATTATGAGATAATTTCATAATTGTTTTTCTTACTTCAATAATAGCATGGTTTTATTTAAAATCCAAAGAAATCTTTCCAAAAAAGTTTACCTTTGTTTAATTTGGTAGTGTATTAATAAAATGAAATTTAACCCTATTTTTAAGCTCTGATGAAAATAATCTACATATATATGTACTAATATATGGCTATGTAATTTTAAAAAAAATAAGCATTTATGTTTGTTTACATCCACAAATAAATATTTTAGTACAATTAAATTAAAGAATAAGTAGAAATTTAAAATAGAATGTTTTCTTAACATGATTTTAATAGATAACTGATTTTTAGTTGTTTTTCAGTTGTGTCTGACTATTTGTGACTCCATTTGAGTTTTTCTTGGCAAAGATACTGGAGTAGTTTGCCATTTCCTTACTCAGCTCATGTTATTCGTGAAAAAATTGAGGCAAATGGGCTAAATGACTTGCGCAGGATCACACAGATAGTAAATGTCTGAGATTGGATTCAAACTTAGGTCTTCCTTACTCTGAGCCTGGTGTTCTATCTACTACTCTACTAGTGCATAGCCACTTTAATGGATATGTAGATACTAGATTTGTAAGTTTAATATGTCATTCCTTGAGAAAACATCTCTTGGAAACTTACTCGAAGGATATAAAAATGTTGGTTGGATTTGACAAGTGTACATTTCTTATGTGAATAAAAGAATAGAGAGGGATGATTTTGTACTTGAATTAAGGGGTCAAATTGAACCAGTGGATTAACTGATATTGACATATACCTTAGTCTTTTGAAGGCAAGATATATTAAACATAATTCTATCAAGGGAGGATTCTGGGAAGATGGTGGAGTAGGTTGGTAAATTTCAAGCTCTCCAGATTTCCCCCACAAAGGGAACAAATCTGCTTCAAGATGAGTATAGGGGAGAAATCAAGAAGACTTGGGCAGAACAGGGATCCTCCAAACACTATCCAAAAAGATCTGAAGAAAGATCCTGGTTTGTGTTAACCCATGTGAAGTGCAAACAGCTTTATACTAGCTTGGTAGAAACACCAAGTAGGGAGCCTTGGGGTGAGCTTGGTGTGACTGGAGCCTCAGTAGGAACCACAGAAACTTTCATCTCCCCAACTGCTTGAGGAATCAGAGGTCTGAGTCCAGGAAGATAAAATGAAACTCAGTTGATTAGGAATGCCAGGCCCAGTTGGGTTGCAAACACAGGGCCCTCAATGAGAAGGAACCAGCACATCTAGTGAGTGTAGAGGCAGTGGAGCATAGACTCTACTAGCTGCAGGCACTTATTGAAGGGTGGGTGTTTTTGGTTTGGGATTCCAGATCCAAGGGGAGAGCTGAAGTGAAGGCAGAGGTATCATCCTCCCATCCCATGATAAGAGATGCTTGCACTAATACCTCTTATTAAAAAAAAAAAAAAAGAGCTGGCAAAAAGAAAGAAACCCTCCATAGAAACTTACTATGGGAAGACCAGGATTTATCTTCAGAGGAGGACACTGAAGTAAAAAAAATGCTTCTATTCCAAAGAGTAACATAAAATGACTCCCTGGTCAGAGATAATTTATAGAATTCAAAAAACAATTCAAAAAATCAAATGAGAGACATTGAGGAAAAACTAAAAAAAATCTAGGAAAAGCAAAAAGATTATGGAAGAAAGTTAACCATCTGGAAAAGACAGAGAGTCTCAAAGATGAAAATAACTCTTTGAAAATTAGAATTGATGGCCCTGAAGTCAGGAGGATTTGAGTTCAAATCTGGCCTCAGATACTTAACACTTCCTAGCTGTGTGACCCTGGGCAATTCACTTAACCCCAATTACCTCAGCAAAAAAAAAAAAAAAAAAGTGGAATTGAGCAAAGGGAACCCAGTGAAGTTATGAGAGATCAAGAAATAACAAACAGATTCTAAAGAATGAAAAAATAGAACAGAATGTGAAACATAAGAAAACTGACAGATCTGGAGAACAGATAAAAAAGAGAAAATGTAATAATTGGACTGCCTAAAAGTTATAATCAAAGAAAGAACCTTGACATAATAATGCAAGAAATAATCCAAGAAAACTGTCCTGGAGTGATAGAACATGAGGTAAAAGTAGAAATAGAAAAAGAATCCACTGATTACTACCTCAGTGAGATCCTTTGTGGAAAACACATAGGAATATTATTGTCAAATTTCAAAACCTCTAGAACAAAGAGAAAATTTTGCAAGAAACAAGAAAAAAATATATATATATACCATGAAGGGCATAACATCCTCAAAAATCTGTAAAGAAATAAGGGATAAGTGGAAGGGGAAGCAAAAGGTGAGAGAAAAGACAAGGGAAGGATCCATAAATGAGGGTGATGATGGTGTTTAAGTAATAGCAAGGCAGAGTCAGCAGGAATAGGAAAGAGATGTGTCTGTGTGCATTTGTGTGGGGGGGCAGGGCAGAATGTGTGTATTTATACAGTAACATATACACATATACACAGTAACACACACACACACACACACACACACACACACATATATATATATATACAATAAATATATGCTTTCTTAACTATATCCTGCTTAGGGAGGGGGTGGGGGAAATCAAAGGGGGAAAAAGAATAAAATAAAAAGGTGTATAGCAGACAACAAAAGAACAATTTACAAAGAAGTAAAGAAAAGGTGGACATTAATGAATATATTTCTTCCACTAATTATAGACTTTCTTAAACTGGTAATTTGTTGTTAAGTATTTTGATCCTCCCTGATGTTCTGCTGGGCACATGACAATGTTTTGTTTGTTTTGTTTTGTTTTATATTCCTCTTCTTCTTCTTTTTTTAAAATAAAAGTCTATCAAGAAGAAACAGGAAGTGTGATTGACCTCCTCAAGTCAGAGCCCCCTGGGGTTAGGGTAGAGAGTGGACAAAAAGGAGAAAGACACAGAGAGAGACAGAGAAACAGAAACAGACATATATAAACAAAGTAGGCAGACAGACAGATGGAAACACAGGGATATAGAAATAGAGGAAGACAGAGAGACAGAGAAAGAGAGAGGCAGAGATGGAGACAGAGACATAGAGACAAATTGAGATACAAAGACAGAGAGATGGACAGATATAGAGAGACAGAAAGGAGAGAGGAGAGAGAAAAGAGAAATGAAGAAAAGGGAGAAAAGAAAAAAGAGAGGAGAAGGAAAAGATGTTAACATATAATGGCTAGATGGCTATAAGTTTACATTTTTTGGTTAGGAGGGGAGTTCTTACTGATGTAGGGCCTGACAGAAATATATGTTGATCTATTTCTTAGAGGAGAGAACATTAACAAATGTGCTCTTCATGGAGTAGAGCAATTGGAGTAGCAGCAATGGCTGATAATTCCCACATTTTGAAGGTGTGTGTGTGTGGAGAGAAGAAAGCCATCATACAATCAAGCTTTGCTTTAAATTGTCCCTTTCTCTAAGAACTTCAAAGTTTGTTTAAGGACCTGAAAAATTATATGTTTTTCTATTCCTCCCATGTCACACTACTAAAAAAGAAAACATTTTGTTGATGTCTTTTGTTTTTATATCACATCCATTGTTTGATAATTTTCCTTCTTCAGCACTGAACCTCCCCTTGTAATCAAGATTAAGTTACATAAAACATACCCCTACAGCAGTATATGCCACATTCCATCCTAGTAGTCCTCTACTTGTGTACTAATATGAGAGGTGTGTCTTTCATCAGTTGTTTTTCAAGACCAAAACTGGGCCTTACAATCAATTAGAATTCAGCTTCCTTTTAAGCAAATTAGGTTTTTAAACTATCCAATTTTGACAAAGAAAATGAAAATGTTTTATGTGCAAAAGATAACATGGCATTGAAAGGAGTTAAACTTTTTATGTCACAACTTTCAAGCACTGATTTCTATTAGTTTACACTTATGATTTTAGATTTGTTTTCTTTCTTTCTTTCTTTATTTTTTTTTTTTTTGCTTTTTTTTGCTGAGGCAATTGGGGTTAAGTGACTTGCCCAGGGTCACACAGCTAGGAAGTGTCTGAGACCAGATTTGAACTCAGGTCCTCCTGACTTCAGGGCTGGTGCTCTAACCACTTCGCCAACTACCTGCCCCTGTTTTCTTTAGTCTTTTTTTTTTATTAAAGCTTTTTATTTGTATAACATATATATGGGTAGTTCCCCAACATTGATCTTTACAAAGCTTTCCATTACAAATTTTACCCCCAGTCCCCTCCCTAGATGGCAGGAAGTCCACTACATGTTAATAATGTTGAAATGCTTGAGAAGTTATGCAAGAAAAATCCTATCTACAAGAAAAAAAAGAAAACCAGAGAAAGGCAACATAATGCAAGCAAATGTCAATAGAGATCATGAAAATGTTACGTTGTGGTCCATATTTCATTTCCCTCTCTCTGGGTGTATATGGCTTTCTTCAGTGAACAATTGGAACTGGTTTGAGACAATTCTTTGTTGCAGGGAGCCATGTCCATCAGAATTGATCATCATGTAATACTGTTGTTGCTGTGTATGATGATCTCCTGGTTCTGCTCATTTCACTCAGCATCAGTTCATGCAAGTCCCTCCAGGACTCTCTGAAATCGTCCTGCTGGTCGTTTCTTACAGAGCAATAATATTCCATAACATTCATATACCATAATTTATTCAGCCACTCTCCAATTGATGGGCATCCCTTCAGTTTCCAGTTTCTAGCCACTACAAAAAGGGCTGCCACAAACATTGTTCTTCCAAATGAACTTTGCTACTATTTTTTCTAGATCTGTAAAATAATTTCTTGGGAGTTTGATTGGTATGGCACTAAATAAGTAGATTAGTTTGGGTAGTATTGTCATTTTTATTATGTTTGCTCTGCCTACCCATGAGCACTTAATATTTTTCCAATTGATTAGGTCTGATTTTATTTGTGTGGAAAGTGTTTTGTAATTTAGTTCGTATAGTTTCTGACTTTTCCTTGGCAGATAGATTCCCAAATATTTTATCTTATCATCTGCTATTTGGAATGGAATTTCTTTTTGCATCTCTTGCTGCTGAACTTTGTTGGTAATATATAAAAATGCTGATGATTTATGTGGATTAATTTTGAATCCTGCCACTTTGCTAAAGTTGTGAATTGTTTCTAGTAGTTTTTTAGTTGAGTTGTTTTCTTTATTCTTAAACAAAATTAAAGGTATAGCTGGTAGGCACAAATACTGATTTTTCCCTTTCCTTCTACTAAGTAGCTAAGTAGATGGTTTTACAACATGCATATAAAATAACTGGTTAAAGTATAGACATCAGCAATGAACTGTTGGAAATATTCATTTGAAATCCATTTCCTTTTAATCAGTCGCTAATTCAGCATAATTCTTCTCAATGGATCATTTGTTATAATAACCCATTGAGAAGTACATCAAATGAGCTTGTCATTAATTGCTTGCTTTTCTATACCTCTGTGATTCATAGACCCAAAAGGAAAATTATGTAACTGTTTCCCAAAGTTGAAAGTTTAAGTAAACATACTTCTTTTGTTATTATGATCTCTAATGTGCATATGCACAGTAAAGATCATGGAATGAAATGAGATATTGCTTCATTGTCTATCAGACTTGTGACTCACAAAGCCTTTCTTTTGTGTAGCAACTGTAGTTCTGGGAAACAGCTGCTGATCTCACATTAAAATGAAAAACATTTGAATTGTTTTAATTTATGTTAACTCTCATGAGAAAAGCGAAATGAAAAATAAAGGTTTCTTCTAAACAAGACACCATTTCCCTAAGCAGTAAAAAGGATTAATTCTAAATTTCCTGACACATTTCTTTTAATGAAATAAAGGATGACCCTTTTACAATACTGCTATAAAAGTTGAAGATGAACAGTGGTTGTCTTCTAGGAGACCTTTTCTGGAGGATGTATTTGTACTTTGGTATACTAATTTGCCCTAATATACCTAAATATCAAAAGCCATGTAATAACCCATGTTAAAAGTATATTTTAATTTTATATTATAAATATACAAGGATTGCATAAAAATCCACCAACATTAAAACTTCTTAAATTTAAAAATATATTAATTTAGAAAATTATTAGATAAATCTCTTTGCTTATAAGATTGCATTAATGAAAATTTGGTATCAGACATAGTAATGAATTACATATATATTTAAAACAATTATCAGCATGCTAAAAGACTGCTCTTTTATTTTAAAAATGATAGTAGCATATTACCTAAAATATTAGATTTTTGGAAATTATGGGATATTTTATACTATAAGCATAATGTTATGCTTAATATTTTTTAGTATTTGAGGGAAAGGAAAGTGTCATTAATAATGAATAATTATATTTGAAAAATAGGGAAGGAAGGACCCCTACCAAATATCTTTTATGACACAGACATGGTACTGATACCTAAAACACAGAAAGAAAATTATAGACCAATTTCCCTAATGAAGATTAATGCAAAAATTTTAAATAACACATTAGCAATGAGATTACAGAAAATCAGCCCCAGGAAAACACACTATGAGCAAGTAGGATTTATACCAGGAATTTGGGGATGGTTCAATATTAGGAAAACTATTAGTGTAATTGGCTATATCAAAAACCAAATTAACAAAAAACATGATTTTCTCAATGGATGCAGAAAAAGCATTTGATAAAATCCAACATCCATTCCTATTAAAAACACTAGAGAGTATAGGAATAAAGGGACTTTTCCTTCAGTAGTATCTATTTAAAACCACTGGCAAGCATCATATGTAATGGGGATAAACTGGAACCATTCACACTAAGATCAGGGGTGAAACAAGGTTGTCCACTATCACCATTACTATTCAATACTGTATTAGAAATGCTATAATTTGGCTTTGGCAATGAGAAGAAAAAGAGATTAAAGAAATTAGAGTAGGTAATGAGAAAATTAAATTATCATTCTTTGCAGATGATATGATAGTATACCTAGAAAACGCTAGAGAATCAACTAAAAAACTACTAGAAATAATCCACAATTTTAGCAAAATTTCAGGATAGAAAATAAATCCACATTAATTATCAGCATTTTTATATATCACTAATGAAATTCAACAGCAAGAGATACAAAGAGAAATTCAATTTAAAATAATTGTCCATAGTATAAAATATTTGGAAATCTATCTGCCAAGAGAAAGTCAGGAACTAACTGCAAAACTACAAAACACTTTCCACATAAATAAAGTCAGATTTAAACAATTGGAAAAATATCAAGTGCTCTTGGATAGGTCAAGCAAATATAATAAAGATGACAATGCTACCTAAAACAATCTATTTGTTTAGTGTTATACCAATCAAACTCCCAAGAAATTATTTTACTGACCTAGAAAAAAAATTCATCTAGAAGAGCAAAAGGTCAACATTTTCAGGAGAATTAATGGAAAAAAACCCCCTCAAATGAAGGTGGCCTTGTTGTGCCAGATCTAAAACTATATTATAAAGCAGTGGTCATCAAAACTATTTGGTACTGGCTAAGAAACAGAGTAGTTGTGGGTGGAATAGGCTAGGTTCACAGGACAAAACAGTCAATGATAATAGTAGTTTAGTGTTTGACAAATCCAAATACCCCAGTTTTGGGGATAAGAACTCACTATTTGACAAAAACTGCTGGGAAAATTAGAGCTTAGTACGGCAGAAACTAGGCATTGACCAACACCTAACACCTTTTACCAAGATAAGATAGAAATGGATTCATGATCTAGACATAAAGAATGATAATATAAACAACTTAGAAGAAGATAGGATAGTTTACCTCTCAGATCTGTGGAGGAGGAAAGAATTTGTGACCAAAGAAGAACTAAAAGTCATTATCAATTACAAAATAGATAATTTTGATTTTTATCAAGTTAAAAAGTTTTTGTACAAACAAAACTAATGCAGACAAGGTTAGAAGGGAAGCAATAAACTGGGAAAACATTTTTACATTCAAAGGTTCTGATAAAGGGCTCATTTCTAAAATATATAGAGAATTGACTCATATTTATAAGAATTCAAACCATTCTCCAATGGATAAATGGTCAAAGGACATGAACAATTTTCAGATGAAGAAATTGAAACTATTTGTAGCCACATGAAAAAGTGCTCCAAATCACTATGGATCAGAGAAATGCAAATTAAGACAACTCTGAGATAGCACTACATAACTATCAGATTGGTTAAGATGACAGGAAAAGATAATGAGGAATGTTGAAGGGGATGTGGGAAAACTGGAACACTGATACATTATTGGTGGAGCTGTGAACATTTCCAACCGTTCTGGAGAGCAATTTGAAACTACGCTCAAAAAGTTATCAAACTGTGCACACCCTTTGACCTAGCAGTGTTTCTTCTGGGCTTATATCCCAAAGAGATCTTAAAGGAGGGAAAGGGACCCACATGTGCAAAAATGTTTGTGGCAGCCCTTTTTCTAGTGGCTAGAAACTAGAAACTGAATGGATGCCCATCAATTGGACAATGACCAAATAAATTATGGCATATGAATGTTATAGAATATTATTGTTCTCTAAGAAATGACCAGCAGGATGATTTCAGAGAGGCCTAGAGTGACTTACATGAATTGATGCTAAGTGAAATGAGAAGAACCAGGAGATAGAAGGCAACAACAAGATGATCAATTCTAATGAATATGGCTCTCTTCAGCAATGAGATGATTCAAACCAGTTTCAATTGTTCAGTGATGAAGAAAGCCATATACACCCAGAGAGAGGACTGTGGGATCTGAGTGTGGACCATAACACAGCATTTTCATGCTTTCTGTTGATGTTTGCTTGCATTTTGTTTTCCTTCTCAAGTTTTTCTTTCTTTCTAGATCTGATTTTTCTTTTGCAGCAACATAATTGTATAAATAAATATATACATATATTGGATATATCACATATTTTAACATATTTAACATATATTGGACTACCTGCCATCTAGGGGAGGAAGTAGGGGGAAGAAAGGAAAAATTTGGAACAGAAAGTTTTGCAAGGGTCGATGTAGAAAAATTATCCATGCAGATATTTTGCAAATAAAAAGCTTTAATAAAAAAATCAATAACTACACCAGCTCATATGATTAATCTGCTACACACAAACCAAAAAAGCTTCTCAGTGTACAACTAATTTTTTTTTTGGCACACCCTAAACTCCCCATTTGATGAGGTTTCATGTTCCCTTCCTCTAGTGAGATAGAAAGGGATCAAACTCATAATGCCTCCCCTCAGGAATTAGGGTTTAATAGTTAAGAGTTCTTTGGCAGTTTCTGTGACTGGTTCTTAATTTTATGGATTCTTCAAAAGACATCCTTATATATCATTAACAAATAGTGAAATTTTATTCTACCATAGAGCAACCATTATTTTAGGTTACCCTTGAAATGCTGATTATATACTGGAACATATTAAAAAACAGTATCCAAATCTTCAGTCATTTAAATATCTTTCTGATGTCCTTCATAAGAATTACATATAAACTACTTAATAAAAATCAAAAGTAAAAAATATAAATTTCTTTATTCGCATTAATAGATTATATTTAAAAATTCACCACTAACAAAAGACAACTTTTTTTTTTGGATCATTTATACTATATAGTAGTCAGCATAGTCATAACCATGGAAAGGTGGAATAGTATTTTGTGGAAGTATTCAATCTTAGCATCTCTGAGCCTCATAGCCTTCTTCCTTTCTTTCCTCACAGCTACTTGTATGACAAGACTTTCTTCTTACTTAGTTTCTAGGTAGTCATCTACAACAGTGGTATACTCCTCTCCTGTGTTTGGCAGTTTGCTGTTGCATATTCTTTTTTGCATTTCAAGATAAATAGAGATGATCCACTATTTTGCTTGCTCCCCATAGTGTCTCTCCATGACCTTGACATGTCTCCATCGGAGGTTTGGAGTGTCAGCTATGATTCAGGGACAGAGATTACATTATCTTTAACCTAAAAGTCACTTATTTTGAATGAAAGAATGAAAGAAGTACATGATCTTGAGGCCTTTCCATATCCCACATGAGTTCTTCCCCAGTTCAGTCTTCTCTCTTCTAGCATGCCCTATCCAGCAGTGGACTCAAAGTCTCTCTATCTGTCTATTTCTTTCTGTTTTTCTCATATCCATACCAAACCCCATATTTTCCCCAAGAGCCAAAATACTGGATTTTTGCTTCTGCAGTAAGCTTAAATGCTTTGCTAGAAGAATTCTATTTACTTTCATATTTTAAAGTTTAAGTAAAATTGTCAATTCAATAATTTGTAATGGATATGAATGTCATACATCCAATTTGAGTCTTTTTAAGACTCAGTGTGGACCATAGTTCCACTGCATTAAAATCTCTGAATAACTTTTTGAAGAGTAAACTTCCTAAAATCAAGGACCATTTCTTTGGTCCTTACATTCTCAGGACTTAATTGCAATTTCATGTATAAATTCTCATAGGAAAATCTGACTTACCTGGGTGCTATGCCAAGTTTTCTGCACAGTTTTCCTATGCCATAATTTTTCATTGTTTTGTGAAGCAATGATGCTTTTAATACCCCTCTTTTGGCATATATATTTCTATTGTTTATAATTCTTAATAACTCCATGAAGCAGAAATAACAGCTGATCTTGTCCCTATTTTAAATGTATCTTCAATTTTCCATCCCCCTCTTCAGTTCTTATTTCATTATTTTTTGACTATATGATCCTGTGAATTTTACTTGTATCAAAACAGAATAGAATCCCTTTAGGCCTTCAATTCATTAAATATTAAATTCAAAAACTGAAGAAAGTACAAGAAATAATCATATGGCAAAGGAGAAAGAGGAAGATATACCAAACTAAATTCAGAATTCTATGGAAGAGTAAGGAGAGATAAGGTTTTCTTAAGTGAGCAATGCAAAAAAATAGAAAAAAAATAGAATAAAGACAAAAGATACTTTTAAGGAAATTAGAGATATCAGGGGGAAGTTTCACACAAAAAATGGCCATGATAAAATGGTAGGGATTTAATAGAAGCAGAAGAGAGTAAGAGGTGGCAAGAGATTAGCCTATACAGCATCTTATTTGTCTTTTGAGGGACTTGTATGCCAGCTATGACACAAGAGTTAGGACTGATCATATAACAATTGGTTGGTTCAAGATTGGAAAAAGAATATGATAAGGTTGTACATTGTTGCATTATTTGTTAATTTATATGCAGAATACTTCATGTGAAATCCCAGGTTAGATGAATCAAAGGCTGGAATTAAAGGTGCCAGGAAAAATATCAACAATCTCAGACATGTAGATGATAACACTCTGATGGCAGTGAAGATGAATTAAGAAGATATTCCCACAGTCAGGAGTTCCCAAGAAGTCTCTTGATGAGGGTAAAAGAAGAACGTGTAAAAGCTGATTTGAAGCTTAACAGAAAAGAAAACAAACAACACCCCCCCAAACAAAAAAAAAACACATTAAGATCTTGGCAAATGGGTGCATCACTTTTTGGCAAATAGAGAGATATGAAATGGAAGAAATGTCCGATTTAAATTACTGGACTCCAGTGTCATAGTAGATGGCAACCAGAGCCATGAAATTAAGATGCTTTCTCCTTGAAAGGAATCTATGCCATATTTAATTGGCACTACTTGAAAGGAAAATCATGGCAAACATGGACAGTGTATTAAAAAGCAGAGACATCATCTTGCAAACAAAGGTGTGTATAGTCAAAGCTTTTTTTTTCCTTTAGCAATGTATGGTTGTGAGAGTTGGATTGTAAGAAAAACTGAACATTTCAAGATCAACCCTTTCAAACTGTGGTGATGGAGAAGACTTCTGAGAGTCTCTTGGACATCAAGGAGATCATATCAATTAAAATGTAAAGAAATTAATTTATGCTTTTCACTAGAAAGTCAAATATTGATGTTGAAGCTGAAATACTTGGGACATATAATGAGAACACAAGACTCTTAGGAAAAGATCCTGATATTGGGAAAGATTGAAGGCAAAAGGAAAAAGAGATGGCAGGGGATGAGATGGGTAGATAGTATCATGGAAACAACTAACATGAATTTAAGCAGACTTCAAAAGATAGTAAAGAATAGAAGAACCTTACATACTATGGTCCATGTAGCAATGAAGAGTTAGACACAACTGAATGAACAAAAATTGCCACGTGCATTAACTGATAGTCTTATGGACCTCTGTAGCACCATCAACTTTGAATAACTTGTTGATAAACTGCTTTGAACTAAACTAAATTGATGCTGTATAATGGATATGCAATTCATGTTTGAGGTTGTATTTGAAATTTTTCTTTCTTGGTAGGAAAAGCTTTTACTCTTTTGGCAAAGTTTATTCCTCACCTTGAAGAAACAACAGCTGACTTTAGCACTGGTTTGCAACCATAACTTTGGGAATAAATGTTTTCTCTATATGTTTGCATGAGACATAGGTAAAGATCATAAAAAATAAAATGTGGATGATTTGTACCAGTAAAAGATATTCCCACAGTCAGGAGTTTTCAGAATCATCAAAGAAATGAATATTGCAAGGATGGTGACATATATAAGATTCTCTATAAATATTTGTAAAATAAATACTACTTCTCTACAACTACTTCCAGAGTGACCAATAAGTTTAAATAGCTTCTATTAACTCATTGTAACTAGGCATTATACTTTACTGAAATGAAGAGATAAACAAGAAATACATGATGACAAACATCTCAATTGCTTCTTGGAATAATAACAATTTATTCATCTTCCACTATTTTGTTTTAATAAATATGCAATGTGACATGAGGCAACTGTTATGATAGATAAATATTATTCCCATGAATTAATGAGAATACTTAAGTATATTAAGGTTCATATAACTTTTGTAGTAAAACAGTATCCATTGTATTAATAATTTTATCCTGAGAATCATGACCATAAATGTAAACTGCAGAAAAATAAAGGAATATAGAAAGAAATGTTCATAGGTTGTCACTGTTAGCTTATTTGTTGTAAATACAATATGTTGGGAAGTTAATTTTTAATCTTGGTGATAACATGTAATACTACTGATTTGAGGAAAACCATGGTTTCTCTTAATGATAGTCAATTAAACACCATCTCAAATATGGCAAGAAAATATTCCATAATTTTGTAATAGAAAGAAGTTTCAACGTAAATTGAAAGTCATCAGAAGTATTTTGCCAGGAAAATGTAAATGAAGCATCATTTCACATATTAGTCATGAAAAACATAAATACTTTAATAATTTCAGAAATATAATACAAGATATTAATGTCATAAATGTATGCATCAAATAATAAAACAAGTAAAATTGATAAAAATAATACAATGACAAAATTATTTTAAAATAATGGCACTGTAACAACGGATTGTTTTCTAAAAGATCTGAAAGAATTGCAGGAATAGGAAAAATAGATACAGAATGCTGATTTCTCACAATAACACTGTGCCTGCTTGCAGGCAGATTCTTGTTGCTAGGAACATCCCTGATTTGCATTGATTTTCATTGTTATGTCTATAGGTAAATGCCTGTAGGTACTATGTCAATTCCTCATGTCATTTATGACTGCTTTGTTGTATTTGTGGATTTGCTAAGAGTACATTTCAGTGGAAGATTGTTCACTTAATAATGTAATCTACAAGTAATGAGCGAATGCATCCAAAATAATAGACTTCTCAGATATAGGTAATTTCCTTTCAGTTTCAATGGCTAAAATCTAACTGCTTTACACATAAAGAACTATTGAAAGATAATGATACAGGGGTAGCTAGGTGGCACAGTGGATAGAGTACCAGCCCTAAAGTCAGGAGGACCTGAGGTCAAATTTGGCCTCAGATACTTAACACTTCCTAGCTATGTGATCTTGAGCGAGTCACTTATCCCCAATTGTCTCAGGGAAAAATAAACAAATTATGAAAGATAATGATAAACATGTAGAAACCTATGGATATATATTGTTGGCCTAGGAAAACCAGATTCAAAATTATTTATGTAATTTTATAAGTATAACAGAATCAAAATATAGAGATATGATGTCTTAGAAGAGGTGCCTAGGATGTTATCATCTTTGAAAATCTGAATTCTACTTATTCATCCACTGGCTTTATTATTTGTACTTTGTATAGACTACATTCCCTAGATCTCCACTCATGAGATAAATAAAATGGCTAGTGAGAACAGGTATACCACACAAAGTTTATTTTTGTCCACACTCAAATGAAGAGGCCAGACAAAATTCCAGGAAGAGAATGTTAGTACAGGAACTAAACAGGGCATATACATTGCTGATATCAACTCAAAGCTCTCATGTGCTTAGACAAACTTCCTTCCTTCTTTGAATTTCCACATTTATATTGCTTGTCACTCAATATGCTTTGTTAAGAAAAAGCAAAATGTGACATGTTGATCATGAATAAGACATGTAGGTCTGATTCTGTTTTGGAACTTAGTCATTAGAGAAGAACCAAGAAATTTTGGAAAGTATAATTGTCACAATTATATTCTGTATTTTGGTTATATTGAATTCTAGAGCAAGAACAAAATTTCATTAAGCATAATAAAAAAGAGAACATTATGAATTAATCTGGAATCTCTCCAAAATATAAAATATTAGTTAATCATCTATTTGCCTTTTCTTTTCTTGCTTTCAACACATGAATAGATTAAATGACATATGAGTTATCTTCATAGAACTACGTATTTACCAATTCTGATTTAATTGCTATTGGTTATATCAGAAAACTAGCTTTACTTTTGAAAACCTTAGTTAAGAAATTGAGAGTGTTTTCATGGGTTGACCAAAACAATTAATTGTTCTAGACTCAAGAAACAAAACAAAAATTGGAAGAGAACAGATTTGAAGTAAGCGCTCTAATAATGAAGACTTCAAGCTATTTTCTTATAGGAGAGTTTCATTGTGTTCCTTTAACTTTATTGCAATATAATTTAAGTCCTTATATTTCCATCACTGTTCAAAGTAAATGTACAAATAAGTTAATGGCAAGAGACAGTAAGTCATTTTCATTCCCTATTAGTGTCCAAGTACTTATCATTTGAGAGAAGATAAACAGGCCTTGGAGCCAACACTATTGTTTCAAACATGCCGTTGAATTCATTTGGAACTTCTGATTTTATCTCAATATCTCATTATTTAAGTTTTACACTGCATCATACTTTCTGCATTGTGATTGTGATAATTGAATACTTTTTGTCTCTCTGTGATCATGTTAGTAAGAACAACTTATTTACATCCAAAAGGGACTGAAAACAACATATAACACAAAACAAAAATTATGTTTTAAAACCTGAATTTCTATCAGAACCAAAAGATGTTTCTAGGAAAAGAACATTTCTTATCACCTATCCTCCCTGTGCGTCAAAAGATTGATGATGTTATGGATCTGGGTATTCTCTGTAATGGATTACAAATCACCCATTACTTCTTATTCTATGCAATCATTATCCATATACTCTTATAGAAATAGATACAGAGTACCTACCTGTCTCCCCCCACCCTCCCCAACTCTGACCTTAGTTGATTGGAAACTGATTGTGTCTCCACTGACTCCCTGGTTCTAATCAACAGAAAGTGCTTCTTTTTCATACATGATATAGCTTTCCAGTTTTCCACCCAGAGGATTTTGCCATCTTTCTGCTCCTATGCATATCCTTTGGATAGTACAGTAATCAAATCTGTAGTTCCATTTAGATCTTTATAATAATTCCATTAATTCTGGAAAAAGCTTGTCATAAACATTAATTCTTATGATTTTCTACCCTGACTACCATTCCCTTTAAATTTATAATTTCCTTGAGACAGGGACTGTGACTTTTTTTGTATATTTGCATCCTCAGCACAAAGCACTAATTAGCATCAGATAATGACAAAATATTTTCATGTATTCATTCATTCATCCATGTCTTTCCTAAGTGATATATTTTACAGTTCTTGAATCTTGAAAATATGTTGCCATTTACACTGTCTTTATTGGCCTTTGAGACACTAGCAATTTTGATACTTTGGATATTACAGTGTTCCATATTTACAATCATCTAGAATCACAGGGTTAAAATTGGTTTTAATATGATGGATATTTGTATTAGGGTCAACTCAGAATCATTAAAAACATTGAACAATGATCTAAGTGTTTTGTTCTTTTGTTCTTTTCCTCCTGTTTAATTTGGATCCATCTCATTGAGAACTTTCAATGCTTGTCCTGCATATATTTAGTGCCATTGTAAGGATAATAGACATCTTTCATTTATCTGATTTCTTCTATATTGTCTCTTAGATAAATTTCTTTTTATTTACAAATCATGGATGTGATTGAGCAGGTACTGTAATTTTCTGGAGCTTGATGAAATCAATTTATTATTATTATTATTGCATTGAGACAATTGGGATTAAGAGACTTGCCCAGGGTCACACAGTTGGCTCATAATAAGTGTCTGAGGCTGGATTTGAACTCAGGTCCTCCTGACTTCAGGACCAGCACTCTGTCTTCTGCACCACTTAGCATCCCCAATTTGTTATTATCTTGAAAGAGGAGTAATTAAAAGATGCTAGTTATTCCTATTCTCTATAGCAAATCTCATCCATTTTCTACTCTAGAGAAGCAGCGTGGTATAGATGTTATCTCAGGGAAAAAAAGTCATTATTGATAAGTTTCAGACATTAGTTTTTAAACAGTCTGAACCCATAAACAAAGTTATAAATAATGACATGAGATAATCTAGAAAGAAAAATATTCTATTAAATCATAAAAATAGCAAATATATAAACGAATAACATAACAGGTGTAAATGTAGTTGATGAACAATTGGGAAAATATATAGGTTAATAGTATAGAGATTTTCACACAAGTATACCATAATAGAATATTCAATTCATAATGAAACAATTTAAACAGAAATGCAGATGCTTAAAATGAATAATTTCATAAACATCACCTAAGGCACAATGAAACCTGATTTGTAGGGTGTGGGGATTCAAAGAAGCCTCATCCTTATCTCATGAAAATTCTTCCTAGTGAAGTTTAAAGTAAGTGGATAAGAATTCATTTATTCTGGGTTGTTTTGCATCATTTCATCTTATTCATATTTCCCCCCTTTGTATTAGGTAGTAAAGGGATCAGAAAAAGGGATTAACTAGTTAAAAAAAAAAACAACCAAACAAAATAAACTCAACATTAAGAAACTCAAATTTCAGTCCACTGAGAATAAAGAGTACTTTTCTTGTATTATATTGTCATTAATTGGTAATATTAAATTAGTAAATAAATAATATGTTATGGTTTGCAAAGTGTTTTACATGTATTATCTCATTTTATTTTCAAAACAATCCCAAGAAGGAGGTGGTATTATAACCCCCATTTTACAAATGAAGAAACTGCCTGGGTCATATATGTTATAAATGTCTGAGGTCAGATTTAAGATCAGGTCTTCTTAACTCCATATCCAAAAGTCTAAACAATTGAGTTCAGATATTTTATCGTCATGATAAGATAAGTTGAATGTGGTTAGAATAGATTCTTCCCAGAAAGGATAAACCAGTATCACAGAAGTTAATTCTCATTTCCTAATGATACAGTTAGGAAAAATCTGTTTTTATTTAAAATATCACTTTTAATTTTTTATGACACCCCATAAATTCAAGAGTCTAGTCCCATATTTATAGGGAAGAATTGGACAAAAAACTTAACTTTTTAAACTTAAAGTATTGGCAAATAAGTTAGTTAATAATTTCTTTTGTTGCTTTTGAAAAGTTCAGAAAAAGACAAATATTGTGGGGGCAGGGAGGAGGAAGACAAGACTTTCAAAAATGGAGGAAAGCAATTTTTGTACCTTTAGTTCTCCTTTCTCTCCTTCTCCTCAGGGACGAGGAGAAATATCAGAAATTCTACAGGAAATGCTTGGAAAGGTCATTTCCCTACATCCCCAGGATATTTCCTGCACGAGGGATGGTAAACATTTGATTAATGTAGCACTATCTGAGCCAATCTATTTACATCAGATTGTAAATCATCTCAGGGCATTTGAGCCCAGGGCCCTTCTGAGGTGTCCAGTTCAACCTAAAGACATCCATTTACAAGCTTTTCTTCACAATGAAATAAAAACCCTATGCAGTTCAGAAACAATTGTGTTTACAGTCAAATGATTTCACATCTGGTGAAATTTAAGACAGTATTCTTTAAAAAAAAGCAACTCAAATATACACTCTTCAGAAAACACCACAACTTTCCAACTTCAATTCCAAATATAGAAAGGAAATTCTGAGAGTTTAAATTCTTAACTCATATGTATATTTTATACAAAAATGAGTAGCTCTCTAACAGTTTATCTTGTTATAAATACTTATTAAAATAATTTTATTATAATTTGGATGAAAATAATTTGGCATGAAATATATTGATGATGCACTAAAACGCAAATATTTTAGGGATAGGAATTTCATGATGTTGTGACAAGTCAATTTTTGGGAAGCTTATCTATAATAAAATTTGACCAGATTTGTTGATTTTTGTTTAGAAAATAATCTAATTAAGTGTTTATCTATCTAAGAATAATTATGAAAGGTCATGCTGGACATGTAAAAATTCAAAGACAGACAAAAACTTGAGTCTACATAAATCTATGAAAACAAGTGGCTTGAAATTAATAAAATTAACATATTTAATAACTTTTATTCCTTTAATGACACTTCAATATGTGTTTTTAGGAGCTAGGAAATACCTCTAAAATTCTGTAGCTAATTTCACACTAATAAATCCCTAAATTGCCGACTGTTATGTAGAGGAAAACATATTTGTATTATATTACAAGGGCAGTGAAAGTTGTCTTATTATATATGTTCTTTTATGAGCACATGCAGAAAGTTTTTCAGTTGAGAAAATTACACATGACTTTTGACTGGTAAAAGAATAAAGGAAAAAAGTCATGGATGTAATGTATAGTTATAGTTTTTAATCAGGTGAAAACTCTACATTTAAAGCTAAAGGCAAACATTTAGGTGAGTTAAAAATCCAATAAACTGAACACTTGTAAAGTGCTCAGATTATATAATCAAATTAGGCAAACTTTGTAAATCAAACTATGCCTATATGAAAAATCAGTTTTCAATTTCTATGTATTGAAAAAGAATAATTTTTGAGAAGAGTAAGGCAACATTTCATTTAAAGAATCAGCATGTAAAGGTGAATATAGTTTCATTATTTTAAACTTTTTTTTGTTCAGATTTAGAGTGATTTGATGTTCTGATCCAAGTTAGTAACATCAGTAGTATAATTTATAAACTGATAAATAAAGACAATGAATGAAAATAGTATTCTCAGCCTTTTGGTGTCACAATAAATTTATTTTTTTTCTTTATTTATGTCACTGTTTCAAATTTACTTCCAACCCTGAAAGAAAGAAGAAAGAGGGATCAGCTAGGTGGTGCAGTAAATAGAGCACCAACCCTGAAGTCAGGAGGACCTGAGTTCAAATTTGGCCTCAGACACTTAACACGATCTAGCTGTGTGACCCTGGGCAAGTCACTTAACTCCAATTGCCTCACTAAAAAAAAAAAAAGAGAGAGAGAGAGAGAGAGAGACAGAGAGAGAGACAGAGAGAGAGAGAGAGAGAAAGAGAGAGAGAGAGAGAGAGAGAGAGAGAGAGAGAGAGAGACAGAGAGACAGAGAGAGAGACAGAGAGAGAGAGAGAGAGAGAGAGAGAGAGAATATGTCTGGTCAGTTCTTAAGACTGCCTATTAAAGAAGAAAGTCTTAAATCCAAGGGAAAGTCTTGAAGAATCATTTTTTGATGGATAAACTGCTAAGCCTTATCCACAGAGACCCTGTCCAAACAGTAAGGTGTGTAGTCAGTGAAATAAAATCTGAAAGTTCTTCAGACATTATCAGGGAAAATATTTTAGGATAAAATGGGAACTTCTGACAGAGATATTCTTGATCTACTGTGCACACAGACACGCACATGTCTATTTTTACAAAGGGTGTTCCAAAAGTCTTATTGCACTCTATAGGTTGGGAAGAAAATGCTTAAAATAGAAGAGAAGAGATGGAAATAAGATAAAAATATGTTAATAAAAAGAATTTGTTGTATATGAAACAAAAAATAAAGAATACTGGATCCTTCGTGATATTTCTATTGTATACTCATGCTTAGTTTAAAAAAAACTATCTACAAATATAGGTGTGTTGAGACCATATAGTTTACCTGTTCTAAATTATTAACATTGCACATTCATTAGCAGCATAGCATATGATATCAGACTTTAATGAAGCTTTTGATTTTCTATTTTGAAAAACAATACACATATTTTTAAAGACCACGTTCACAACTAAGCTAAATATACACATTTGGCATCATATTATTTTAAGAATTAGGTTCTTTAAAGGGTCAAGTAAGTGGAATGAAGAGTAGGGTTACTGGAAAACCTAGTGCTAAATATTTGCAGAAGCTAGGTCTGGAGAATATAATGTGGTCAAAATCTGCATCCTTTTGGAAGCCGAATAGTAAATCATTAGAACAAAGAAATTCTTCAACTACCTCTTAATCAGGACCATTTAAAGAAATTCATCATGAAGAAAAAATCCACAAAGCTTTTTTTCTTTGCTGTTTATGAGACTAGGCTCAACAAAACAATGAACCTAAAATAAAAAGCAATACTATTTTTGAAGATAGAATTCTCTGTATCACATCCAAACAGATGCTGTGAATTTAAATAGGGCTCCTTTCAACCATATTTAACTCTTATCATACTTGCTTAATTTTTTTACTTAACTGTCTAATTGAGCATTAAAAATCTAATAAGGTGCACACTAGGTCCCGAACGGCCTTTTTTTTTTAGGCCCTGCAGGGTAAAGGTTTTGTTTCACTTCCAGATTTTCAATTAGAACCCAATTATAATATGCCTCATTTAAAGCTACAGATTCTCGACCCTGTCAACACTGCTGGACCATAACATGCCCATCTTAATTAGAACTGATTAGTTCTGGACTCAACTTGCATTGTGAAACTCAGCTCAGTCAAAAACACCTCATCTGTTTGGCAGCTGCTGGGTTGGTTGGATCTGATTCATCAGGCTGCAAGGCAATGCTTTCTGCCACCTCCCTCTTCTGGGATAGTGGACCTTTGAATATACCATAGCCCCATATGGTCAACGAGATAAATGCCCATTACTAATTACTGACAGTATGAAAGAGAGTTCAAAATGAGAGTCTCCACATTCTGGGGACAACATTGTAGAAAAGAGAGCATGCTACTCCAGTAATCAATACAACAACGTACAGGTTTTCTAAGCCTCTACAATTTCCACAGATCAATTTGTACATTACTTTACAATATGGATTTTACAAAATTACTCACAAGAGAACTACATTAGATGGTCTTTCTCTTTCTGAAAATCCATCATTAAATCTAATGTTTCAGTGACATAAATAGATATCTCAAATTCCTTTCTACTAGAGATGATGATTACAGTAGTTGCAGCTTTGTTTCTTTGTCATTTGCATTTTGTCTCCAAAACTTACAGATGAAAATATCTTCATTGAATTTTATCCTTTTAAAAAATTTTGATACACAAAGCTTCTTTCTTGACTAATGGCTCACAAGCAAAAGGGATATACTCATTTATTCAGCTTTGTATCCAGGTAACATTTTAAAAATAATAATTGAATTGTATTGGGCACTGATATCTTAATATATGGTTAATGGAATTTATCACTTAATTCTGAGCAGGACTATGGAATCTCTAATTTACTAGCATCAGCAAGAAGACTTGTCTTCACACTCTGTCCTCCATGAGAAGCAGGCCAGGAAAATCCTTAGTAATTGTTTAGGAAGAGTTACACATAAAGTGTCAGATAAATTAAGAAATAATTTTCAACTTTATAATAATGGTAGTGGGGGCAGCTAAGTGGCACAATGGATAGAGCACCAACTCTGATGTCAGGAGAACCTGAGTTCAAATCTGGTTTCAGACACTTAACACTTCCTAGCTGTGTGACCCTGGGCAAGTCACTTAACCCAATTGCCTCAGCCAAAAAAAAAATAATAATGGTAGATATGTGATGTATACTTTTAGTATATATGCACACCAAGTATATATATATATATATACACATATATATCTATATCTATATCTATATCTATGTCTATATCTATATCTATCTATATCTATCTATCTATATCTATATCTATATCTATATATCTATATCTATCTATCTATCTATCTATACCAAGCACTTCTTGGTAAAACATCAACTCCTTTTTATCTCTGTGGACCCAATTTTAGTCAGCTTCTTATGTGTAGTTTTATGCAGGTGGTAAAGAACTTCTGAAAACAGACTTCAAATCAGTTTTCCCTTAAGTAGAACCATAATATAATAATCAGTAACATTATATGCTCCCTGATGTGTACAAATAAATAAATAACAGGGAAACTCATGAAGGGAAGTAGGTTATTCCTCTGAGAGCAAATTCTCTGTTTCTAGTGGAATCTTTCAATTAGCTGTTTAGGTGTACAACTGTCCTCCTTCTAACCATATCAAACTTTTGTCATATTTCTTTTTCTTTTTCTATTTATTTATTTATTTATTTATTTATTTATTTATTTATTTATTTATTTATTTATTCATTCATTCATTCATTCATTCATTCATTCATTCATTCATTCATTCATTTATTTATTTATTTATTTATTTATTTATTTAATTTTAAGCTTTTTATTTGTATAACATATGTATGGGTAGTTCCCCAACCTTGATCTTTACAAAGCTTTCCAATACAAATTTTACCCCCAGTCCCCTCCCCTCCCCTAGATGGCAGGAAGTCCACTACATGTTAATAATGTTGAAATGCTTGAGAAGTTATGCAAGAAAAATCCTATCTACAAGAAAAAAAAAGAATCAGAGAAAGGCAACACAATGCAAGCAAATATCAATAGAGATCATGAAAATGTTACGTTGTGGTCCATATTTCATGTCCCTCTGTCTGGGTGTATATGGTTTTCTTCAGTGAACAACTGGAACTGGTTTGAGACAATTCTTTATTGCAGAGAGCCATGTACATCAGAATTGATCATCATGTAATACTGTTGTTGCTGTGCATGATGATCTCCTGGTTCTGTTCGTTTCACTCAGCATCAGTTCATGCAAGTCTCTCCAGGCCTCTCTGAAATCGTCCTGCTGGTCGTTTCTTACAGAACAATAATATTCCATAACATTCATATACCATAATTTATTCAGCCACTCTCCAATTGATGGGCATCCCTTCAGTTTCCAGTTTCTAGCCACTACAAAAAGGGCTGCCACAAACATTCTTGCACATGTGGGTCCCTTTCCCTCCTCTAAGATCTCTTTGGGATATAGGCCCAGTAGAAACACTGCTGGGTCAAAGGTTATGCACAGTTTGACAACTTTTTGAGCATAGCTCCAAATTGCTCTCCAGAATGGTTGGATCCGTTCACAGTTCCACCAACAATGTATTAGTGTCCCAGCCCTCCCACATCCCCTCCAACATTCATCGTTATCTTTTCCTGTCATTTTAGCCAATCTGACAGGTGTGTAGTGGTATCTCAGAGTTGTCTTAATTTGCATTTCTCTGATCAATAGTGATTTGGAGCAACTTTTCATATGACTAGAGATGGTT
>JAJPUD010002860.1:66824-101378 GCA_023553655.1 Myrmecobius fasciatus
TAGGTTTTCTTTGCCTCTTCAAGTGATTTTACCTTGTTTTTAACTCCTTTTTTTTTTAGATCTTATTTTACCACTTTTTCCCTCTTTTCCCCAGTATCACAACCTTTTCCCCTCTAGTTCTCTTTTTCATATTATCAAAGTAATATTTAGTTAATTATACCCCCAAACTTTGAGTATACCCCTAGTAAAAATAAAGTTCTCAAGAGTCCTTTCCTTTTTACCTTTTTATGCATCTCTTGAGTTCTGTGTTTGGGTGTCGAATTTTTTGTTCAGATCCAGTCTTTTCATTAGAAATAGGTGAAATTCACCTTTATCATTGAATTACCATCTTCTTCCCTGGAGGATAATGCTCATTCTAGCTGGATAGGTTATTTTTGGCTGTAATCCAAGTTCTTTTGCCCTTCGGAATATCTGGTTCCAAGCCCTTCGATCCTTCAGTGTGGAAGCTGACAGATCCTGTGTGATTCTAATTATTGATCCTCGGTATTTGAATTGTTTCTTTCTAGCTGCTAGCAGAATCTGTTCCTTGGTGCTATAGTCCTGAAATTTAGCCACGATATTCCTTGGGGTTTTAATTTTGGGGTCTTTTTCAGGAGGTGATCGGTGAATTCTTTCAATGGTGATTTTGCCCTTTGATTCTACAATCTCAGGGCAGTTTTCTTTCAGGATTTCCTGGAAGATAGTGTTTAGATTTTTTTTTTTTGATCATGGCTTTCAGGAAGTCCAATAATCCTTAGATTGTCTCTCCTAGATCTATTTTCTAAGTCAGTTCTTTTTCCTAGGAGATATTTCATATTTTCTTCTAATTTTTCATTTTTTTGTTTTTGTTTGACTGATTCTTCAAGTCTTAGTGAGTCATTCACTTGCATTTGTTCAATTCTTATTTTTAAAGTGTTGTTTTCTTCAGTTACCTTTTTAAGTTCCTTTTGTAACTGGCCAATTTGTTCACTGCACTCTTTTTCCACTTCACTAATTTTATTTTTTAATAAATTGGTCTCTTTTTCATATCTCTTTTGCAGAGCATCATATCCTTCTTGCAAGATACTGTATCCTTCTTGCACTGATTTCAGTTTATTTTCCCATTTATCCTCCAGCTCTCTTTTGAGGTTCTTTATGCAGTCTTCCAGAAAGGCCTTTTGAAACGGGGACCAGTGATGGTCTTTGCTGTTTTTTTCTGGATTTTTGTCTAAAGAAACCTCTGTATCTGAGGTCGTTTCTTTGCCTTGATAAAAGCTGTCTATGGTGAGAGCTCTCTTTTGCTTCTTCATCATTTTTTTTTTTAGACAGAGTGGATATCTCTTTAAGGTAGGGGAAAAAAAAAAACCTTGGCTGAAGACGCTTTGCCCTGGGGCACTTCGGCGAGTTGACTTAAGGTGCTGGGCCGGTGGGGGCTAGGACTAAGTCGGAATTACTCCTTAAACAAGGCAAGTCTGCCAGAACACCTGCCCCCAATCAGGGCAGAGTGTCCCGAGTGCCTCAGATAAACTCCAGGTGTTTGGAATTTGGAGTTTGGAGTTTGGAATTTCTTCCAAGATGAGCTGAGCTGAGTCCCACCCTCACTTCCGGCCTGCACAGGGGTCATCTATTTATCTCTCTGTCCGAGTCCGACTAACCTGATATGAAGTTCTCCAGAGAGCCGTGTCCAAATATTTCTGAGTTCGTTGACTTGAAGATCAGTTCAGAGTCTTATTTTATTGTTGATTTGAGAGAAGATCGGAGGAGAGGCAGAAAGTCACCTTTTCACTCCGCCATCTTGGCTCCGCCCCCTGTCATATTTCTTTATGTTTTTAAAATTCATTTTTAAATTTTGAGTTCCAAATTCTCTCCCTTCAGCACTTCCTCCACCCTTGCCTTTGAGAAGACATCAGCATGGTACAGTGGATGGAGGCTTGGGCTTGTAGCCAGAGAAGACAAACAATAAAATACCCATGAAGTCATGCAAAACATTTGTTGTTAAACACATTGTAAAAAAGGAAAGAAAAATAAAGTGAAAACTATGCTTCATTCTGCATTCAGAATTTATTAGTTATTTCCCTTCATCATTTCTTATAGTACAATACTTTATTTTTTAAACTTAACTGTATAAACTGACCATTAACAATCTAATAAATGCATGAGGGCCAAGCTTTTTGGTATACTCTTCATTCCTCTAACTTGAGGCCTCATTATCTAACTATTTTGTCTTCTCTTTAATACTGGAAATTTTCTATTTGATCACATGTACCTAATTCTTATATATACACCATATAATTCCTTACTTGGTTCCAAAACCTAACTTTTTAGTTCTTTCTTGCTACACTCTATTTATACGATATATTCTCATCAAATTACATTTCCTTTAAACACACCATATGCTTTTCTACCCTTCTCCTTTGCTTATTATATTCTCCAAATTGAATGCAATTTCTTTCATTTCTACCTATCAAATTCTTAACTATCCTTTGAGACCCAGTTACAATGCCACTTTTTTCATAAAGCTTTCTTAGATCACCATATCTGAATGTTATCTTTCTGAAAAAAAAGTCTTTCTAAATCCTTGTTTGCACCTTTCTTTAGACCCCCTATGACATAAATATATTATCTTTGTTCTTGTTTTATTCCACTTACTAGATGATAAACTTATTTGTATTTTCCATCACATAGGGCTAAATGAATCAATAACTTCAATTACTTCTTTTATGCACATTTTTGGAGTTCATGTTTAGAATCTAATTCATTCTCCACACTACATGATTCCTCTTATTTCTTTCAAAATTGCCTTTTTGAAATAGAACAAGGTATTAATCATCTACTTAAAAAAAAATCTCCAGGGCCAGATGGATTTACATGTGAATTTTACCAAACATTTAAAGAACAATTAATTCCAATACTATGCAAACTATTTGAAAAAATAGGGAAAGAAGGAGTCCTACCAAATTCCTTTTATGACACAGATATGGTGCTGATAGCTAAACTAGGTAAGGTCAAAATTTTTAATGAATATTGATGCAAAAATCTTAAATAAAATATTAGCAATTAGATTATAGAAAGTCATCCCCAGAATAATACACTATGAACAAGTAGGATTTATACCAGGAATGCAGGATTGGTTCAATATTAGGAAAACTATATTAGCATAATTGACCATATCAATAACCAAACTAACAAAAATCATATGATTATCTCAACAGATGCAAAAAAAAAAGCATTTGATAAAATCCAACACCCGTTCCTCATTAAAAACACTAGAGAGTACAGGAATAAATGGAGTTTTCCTTAAAATGATTAGTAGCATCTATTTAAAACCATCAGCAAGTATCATATGTAATGGGGACAAACTAGAACTATTCCCAATAAGATCAGGAGTGAAACAAGGTTGCTCACTATCACCATTACTATTCAATATTGTATTAGAAATGTTAATCTTGGCAACAAGAGAAGGAAAAATAAATTAAAGGAATTAGAGTAGGTAATGAAGAAACAAAATTAACACTCTTTGCAGATGATATGATGGTATATTTAGAGAATCATAAAGAATCAACTAAAAAACTAATAGAAACAATTCACAATTTTAGCAAAGTTGCAGGATACAAAATAAATCCACATAAATCATCAGAATTTTTATATATTACCAACAAAGTCAAGTAGCAAGAGACACCAAAAAGAAATTCCATTCAAAATAACTGGTGATAGTATAAAATATTTGGGAATCTCTCTGCCAAGGGAAAGTCAGGAACTATATAAACACAACTACAAAACACATTTCATTCCACATGAATAGGTCAGATCTAATCAATTGGAAAAATATCAAGTGATCATGGGTAGGCCGAACAAATATGACAATACTACCTAAATTAGTCCACTTATTTAGTGCCATACTAATCACACTCCCAAGAAATTATTTTAAGGAGTTGGAAAAATAATAAAGTTCATCTGGAAGAACAAAAGGTCAATAATTTCAAGGGAATTAATGAAAAAAAATGCCAATGAAGGTGGCACATAGCTGTGCTAGGCCTCAAATTATATTCTAAAGCAGTTGTCATCAAAATCATTTGGTACTGGCTAAGAAATAGAGTAACTAATCAGTGGAATAGGTTAGGATCACAGGACAAAATAGTGAAAAACTATAACATTCTAGTGTTTGACAAACACAAAACCCCCAACTTTTGGGATAAGAACTCACTATTTGACAAAGACTGCTGGGAAAATTGAAAACTAGTATGGAAGAAAGTAGTCATTGACCAACACCTAACATCTCATACTAAGAGAAGGTCAAAATGGGCTCATGATCTAGACATAAAGAGTGATATTATAAGCAAATTAGAATAATATAGGATAGTTTACCTCTCAGATATGTGGAGAAGGAAGGAATTTGCGTCCAAAGAAGAACTGGAACTCATAAGTGAACACCAAATAGATAATTTTGATTATATTAAGTTAAAAAGATTTTGTATCAACAAAGCTAATGCAGATAAAATTAGAAGGGAGGCAATAAATTGAAAAACATTTTTACATTTAAGGATTCTATCTGATAAAGGTCTTATTTCTAAAATATATAGAGAATTGACTCAAATTTATAAGAATTCAGACCATTCTCCAATTGATAAATGATCAATGGATATGAACAGACAATTTTCAGATTAAGAAAATAAAATAATTTCTAATCATATGAAAAGGTGCTCTAACACAATTGATCAGAGAAATGCAAATTAAGACAACTGAGATAGCACTGCACACCTGTCAAATTGGCTAAGATGACAGGAAAAGATAATAACGAATGTTGGAGGGGATGTGGGAAAACTGGACACATACATTGTTGGTGGAATTGTGAACAGATCCAGTTATTCTGGAGAGCAGTTTGGAACTATGCTCAAAAAGTTGTCAAACTGTGCATACCCTTTGGTCCAGCAGTTTTTCTACTGGACTTATATCCCAAAGAGATTGTAAAGGAAGGAAAGGGACTAACACATGCAAAAATGTTTGTGATAGTCCTTTTCGTAATGGCAAGAAATTGTAAAGTGAGTAGATGCCCATCAGTTGAAGAATAGCCGAATAAGTTATGTCACATGAATATTATGGAATATTATTGTTCTATGAGAAATGATCAGGAGGATAATTTTAGAGAAGACTGGAGAGACTTACATGAACTGATGCTAAGTGAAATGAGCAGAACCAGGAGATCATTGTACATGGCAACATCAATATTATATGATGATCAATTCTGATGAACGTGACCCTTTCCAACAATGAGATGATTGATGCTAGTTCCAATAATCTTGTGATGAAGAGAGCCATCTACATCCAGAGAGAGGACTGTGGGAACTGAGTTCAGATCACAACATAACATTCTCACTCTTTTTGCTGTTTGCTTGCATTTTGTTTTCTTACTCATTTTCTTTCCTTTTTGATCTGATTTTTCTTGTGAAGCAAGAGAATTGTAGAAATATGTTTACACATATTGGATTTATTTTAACATGTATAACATATTGGATTGCTTGCCATCTAGGGGAGGGAGTCATGGGTAGGAGGGGAAAATCAGAAACACAAGGCTATGCAAGGACAAATGTTGAAAAATTATCCATGCATATGTTTTGAAAATAAAAAGCTTTAAAAATTGCTTTTTTATTTACTCTTTCACATATATTTTCAGATTGCATTGGTCAAATAAATCACTAAACCTAATGGTAATGATTCTCTCTACATTCATCTAAGACATCAAAGACAGTCTTTTTCTGATGTTATATACAAAACCATTCTAGTTTAGAAGATCCTACTAGAACTTGTGCTCTGCTATACTAACTCTGGCATGCAATCTACCTAAAACGTACAACATCTTTGGCCAGTTTGAATCTGAGCCCAGTTTTGAAAACACTATTCTTTTCACGAAATACTGGAAATGTCTAACCTCTCATGAGATTAGGGCCTTATATTATCTGCGCAGTTGGGGTTCACTATAATGAATCCAAGAAAATTGTACTCGTGCTTCCAGTGCTATTAGAAGTTTCCTTCTGAAACTATAAATCTTTTCTGTATAGTTCACATTGAAGCAGCTAAGTAGCACAGTGAATAGAGTACTTGGTTCTCAAGAAGACTTCAATTCCAGTCTGATCTTAGATAGTTACTAGATGTTTGACCTTGAGCAAGTCATTTTACTTCTCTTTGCCTTAATAAACTCGATAAATAAACCTCCAGTATCTTTGCCAAGAAAACTCCACAGACAGAATGATCCATAAGGTCATGAAAGTTGAACCTGCCTGAACAATAAACTTGTTCAAATAGAAAACATGCCCCCAAACGTGTTTTTTTTTTTAACAACTTTCCCTTTTATAAATAGAATAATTACAAATGACTAATTTTTCATATAGGATCATTAAGTCTTTATATTGATGAAGCATTGTATTAACTTTTAGTCACTTTTCTTTTCCTCCTTTATTTAATCCCTTATGTATTTGTTGTTGTTTATTTGATTAGTTGCATCTCATTCTTAATGATCCCATTTGGAGTTTTCTTGGAAAAGAGATTGAAATAATTTGCAATTTCCTTCTCAATTTCATTTTACAGATGAGGAGGAACTGACATAAACAGGGTTAGGTGATTTGCCTAGAGTCTCACATCTAGTAACTGTCTAAAATCAAATTTGAACTCAGATCCTACTGACTACAGGGTTGGCACTCTATGCACTGTGCCATATAACTGCCCTATCCTATTTATTTTAATCCCCTTAATTTCTAACAATCATAATAATACCCACACACATATGTGCATATGTATATCTACATGTACATGTGTGCATATATGTGTATGTATGTATGTGTGTTTATATATACATATATATTTCTTCAAGTTACTAAACTATAAACCCACTAGAGAAAACTAGAATGAATAAGGAAGTTACAGCATCAATTTTAATAGAGAATCAGCTACATCAGGTTGTCTGAATTTCCATATCAAGATATTCAAGTAGAGTCTCTCCTTATGAGAAGCAAAAAAAAAAATGAAAAAGGAGTTGTGGATGTATAACTTTTAAACTTGGCAGCTTGCATTTATAGAGCTTATTTGTTATGGTTTTGTTCTTTTGTTTGTCTTTTGTTCACTCTAAAATTTGAATAAGAGAGCCAAAACTTCAGTGAAATATCTGATTTCAGGTGACATCACAGAAAACTGGCAAACTTTGAGTTTTGAATGAAAATTATCAACACACACACTGTCCCTTTCTCTAAAATTCCATATTTTTAAAGACTCCCATTGAAGTCTCATATCTCTGATTTTTTTTAAAAAAAAGACTGACCACAATTTTTAAAATTTCAACTTACGTCTTTGATTGAATACATTCTTAGTATTGAAAAAGTCAGTTTCAATTGGGTAATTTTTATTCTATATTTGGTTTCTGACTATAGTACTTTATATAATTACCCTTTGATCTATTTTCTAATAAATGTATGGCATTATTAATTTATTATCTCATACTTTTGTCTGTTTTAATTTTTTTAAATAGTTTAATAGTTTCTGAAAGGTTTCTGTGAATCAGAAGTCATCGACAATATGCAATCCTCAATGGTCTTATGTATCATAGCATAATCACTAAAATAACTTTTAAACAAATCAACACTCCTATATTTTATATCAAAAAAAGATAAAATCCAAACACCCTAATCTCTTTCAAATTTGGTCCCAGTCTTCTTTTGTATATTTTGTATACATATCCATATATATTCAGAATTTAACAAATACCTAATAATATAATCATCTTTTCTTTTTTTTTTACTTTGTCCTTACAGTTCCCTCAAAAATAATTTTTAGAAAACCCATACAACAAACATACATAGTAAACAAAGCAAAGCTAATTCCCATGTTCCCATATATATAAAAGCATTTGTCTCCTTCTGCACCTTGAGTTTATCATCTCTCTCATAAGAAGTGGATGATATACACAAAAGAGAACAAAAGGTTAAAAGGAAATAGAAATATAACAGTTTTCAAAAGTTGTCATAATTAGCTGTGAATGTACTTTTCAGTCTAAGCAAGGGCTATTGCTTATTTCTTTTTGTCTGCAAAATAATTTAGAATTTCATTTTTCTTTGGCCTAATAAAATGCTAAATAGTTCTTCCTAACATTAAAGGAAAAAAAAAAGTGTAGCACCAAATATATACTATCTTCATAGATAGATCATCTCTATGTAACTGGAAATATGACCTTAATATAGCAACCGAGGTGTAACAGCAGTTTTAATAATTATTTTGTTGGTCTATAATAGGAGCCTTCTATGATATTGTTGAAGACTATTAAGCCATAGTTAATGTAATTAAATCTCAAGGGATTTGAAGGAAGAAAAACTTTCCCTATAACTTCCCTTCTTTTAAGTGGAGTGATTTCCTTAGAATACAGTTTAGATATTAGGAGATAAATTAAGTACACTTTTTGTATGTGTATGGTACATGGAACTGAACTTTGTCCTTATGAGCAAATATTATTTTTTTCTTTATTATAGTTTTTTATTTGCAAAACATATGTATGGGTAATTCTTCAACACTGACCCTTACAAAGCTTTCTGTTACAATTCCCCCCCCACCTAGTTCCCACTCCTCCCCTAAATGTCAGGAAATCCACTACATGTTAATTATGTTAAAATACTTGACAAGTCGAATATATGTATACATATTTCCACACTTATCATAGTTGTGCAAGAAAAATAGTATCTACAAGAAAAAAAATCTGAGAAAGGAAACACAATGCAAGCAAACATCAATAGAGAGCATGAAAACGTTATGTTGTGGTCCACATCTCATATCCCTCTCTCTGGATGTATATGGCCTTCTTCACTAACCAAATGGAACTGGTTTGAAACATTTCATTGTTGAAGAGAGCCATGTCCATCAGAATTGATCATCATATAGTATTGTTGTTGCCGAGTATAATGATCTCCTGGTTCTGCTCACTTCGCTCAGCATCAGTTCATGCAGGCGTCTCTGAAATCATCCTGCTGCTATGAGCAAATATTATAAACAATATTGGAATGTAAAATTTCTGGTATTAAGTATTTGCTCTATTTCTGGTGTTTTAATTCAGAATTAAAAGTAAATCCATGATTAAACTAAAGTAAATGGCTTATGGAATAGGAAGCTGGCCTTATAGGGGACAATGTGGTGTTGACCACATAGTGTTATTGGTTTTTCTGTCTTGCTTGCTTTTTCACCTCATTTTTTCCTCCTCTTAGGAGATAGAATAGACTGTGCTGCTAACCAACCTTGTAAGTTTTGAAAGATTTGAAGAACCAATAGAAGGCCAAGAACTAGGATTCATGTCAGAATTCAGCAGCAGCTGAGCAAGCACAGTGTTGGAGAATGACCTGCTCAGCCCATCTGAGCAGTGGGCTGAGAAGACAGTATGTAACAAGAGAGTAACTGTGAGTCAGCAACACTCAGAGGGGAACTTGTTGAAGCAAAGGTTTAGTGGCAATGTTTTGCCCATGAATTTACTTTCTTATAAGATTCACTTAACCTCTTGGAAACTATTTCTTTATTTGTAAAATGGAGATAATAGTAGGGTCTATTCCATAGGGTTGTTATGAAGATTGAATGAGATTACATGTAAAGAATTAAAATACTATATGAATACTAGTTATTAAAAACAGAGGAAGGACTAAAAGATCTTTAAGTTGCCTCTGAAGTAAATCTCATTAAGAAAATTTGTATTCCAGAATTCTACTAAACATTTAAAGAGCAATTAATTCCAATACTATGCAAACTATTTGGAAAAATAGGGAAAGCATTAGTCCTACCAAATTCCTTTTGTAACACAGATATGGTGCTGATACCTAAACCAGGTAGACTCAAAACAGAAAAATAAATTATAGCCCAATTTCCCTAATTAATATTGATGCAAAAATCTTAAATAAAATATTAGCAAAGAGAATACAGCAAGCTATCACCAGGATAATACACCATGACGAAGTAGGATTTATACCAGAAACGCAAGGCTGGTTCAATATTAGGAAAACTATCAGCATAATCAACTATATTAATAACCAAACTAAGAAAAATCATATGATTATCTCAATAGATGCAGAAAAAGCATTTGATAAAATCCAACCCCCATTCCTATTAAAAAACACTAGAGAGTATAGGAATAAATGGGCTTTTCCTTAAAATGATTAGGAGCATCTACTTAAAACCATCAGCAAGCATCATACGTAATGAAGTCAAAATAGAACCATTCCCAATAAAATCAGGGATGAAACAAAGTTGCCCACTGTCACCATTACTATTTAATATCGTATTAGAAATGTTAGCTTTGGCAATAAGAGAAGAAAAAGAAACTAAAGGAATTAGAGTAGGTAATGAAGAAACAAAATTAACACTCTTTGCGGATGATATATTGGTATAGTTAGAGAATACTAGAGAATCTACTAAAAATTACTAGAAATCATTCACAACTTTAGCAAAGTTGCAGGATACAAAATAAATCCACATAAATCATCAGCATTTGTATACATCACCAACAAAATGCAACAGCAAGAGATACAAAGAGAAATTCCATTCAAAATAACTATCGATAGTATAAAATATTTGGGAGTCTACCTGCCAAGATAAAGTCAGGAACTATATGAACACAATTACAAAGCATTTTCCACACAAATAAAGTCATATCTAAACAATTGGAAATATATCAAGATATCTCACGGGTTGCCCAAGTTAATATAATAAAAATGACAATTCTACCTAAATTAATCTACTTTTTCAATGCCAGGCCAGTCAAACTACTAAGAAATTACTTCACAGAACTAGAAAAAATTAGTACAAAGTTCATCTGGAAAAACAAAAGGTCAAAAATTTCAAGGGAATTAATGAAAAAAATGCAAATGAAAATGGCCTAGCTGTATCATACCTAAAACTATATTGTGAATCAGTGGTCATCAAAATCATTTAACTGGCTAAGAAATAGAGTAGTGAAACAGGAACCAGTAGAACAGGTTAGGTTCACAAGACACAATAATCAATGACTATAGCAATCTAGTGTTTGATAAAACAAAGGACCCCAGCTTCTGGAATAAGAACTCACTCTTTGACAAAAATTGCTGGGAAAATTAGGAAATAATATGGCAGAAAGTAAGCATTGACTAACATGTAATAGCAAGAAAAAAACACAATGGATTCATGATTTAGATATAAAGTGTGATACTATAAACAAATTAGAAGAAAAAAGAACTAGAGTACATTAGGAAATGTAAAATGGATAATTTTGGTTATATTAAGTCAAAAAGTTTTTATACAAACAAAACCAATGCAGATAAGAATAGAAGGGCAGAAAGATGGGAAAACATTTTTACATCCAAGGATTCTGATAAAGGTCTAATTTCTAAAATATAGAATTGGCTCAAATTTATAAGAATATAAATCATTCTCCAACTCATAAATGGTCAAAGGATATGAATAGACAATTTTCAGATGAAGAAATTAGACCTATTAAGATGTTCTAAATCATTACTGATCAGAGAAATGCAAATTAAGATAACTTTGAGATATCACTATACACTTCTCAGATTGACTAAAATGATAGGAAAAGATAATGATAAATGTTGGAAGGGATGTGGAAAACTGTGACACTAATACATTGTTTGTGGAGTTATGAACTTATCCAACCATTCTAAAAGGCAATTTGGAAGTATGCCCAAAGAGGGCTATCAAACTGTGTATACTTTTTGATCCAGCTGTGTCTCTATTGGGCCTGTATCCTAAAGAGATCATAAAAAAAGGAAAAAGAACTTATGTGTGCAAAAATATTTGTAGTGCAAGGAACTTGAAACTAAGTGGATACTCATGAGTTGGAGAATGGCTGAACAAGTTATAGTATATGAATGTTATGGAATATTATTGTTCTATAAGCAACGATCAGCAGTATGATTTCAGAAAGGCTTGGGGAGACTTGCATGAATGGTTGCTAAGTGAAGTAAATACAACCAAGAGAACATTGTACACAGCAACAAAAAGAATATGTAATGATCATTTCTGATGGACTCTTTTAAAAAATAAGGTGATTCAGGTTAATTCCAACAGACTGTGATGGAGAGAGTCATTAGTATCCTGTAAGAAGATTATGGGGACTGAATATGCAACACAACATAGTATTTTCATCTTTTTGTTGATTGCTTGATTTTTGTTTTCTTTCTCTTTTTTTTCCTTTTTGGTCTGATTTTTCTTGTGAAGCATTGATAATTGTGGAAATATGTATAGAAGAATTGCACATGTTTAATATATATTGGATTACTTGCTGTCTGGGGCATAAGGTGGGGGGAAGGAAGAGAGAAAAATTTGGAACACAAGGTTTTTCAAGTGTGACTTGAAAACTCTCTTTGTATATACTTTGAAAATAAAAAAGCTGTTATTAAAAAAAGAAAATTTGTAATTTGTGGTAAAGAGCAATTCAAAGGGTACAATTTAGGTTATTTCAAAAATAAACTTTTATATTCAAGGTATTTTGTCAAGAAAAGGATTTTCTCAAAATGTTTGCTCTAAATGATTAAAATTAAGCTGGATTCATGTATAGTAAATATAGCATTTTAAATACATCTATGTATTTAAGGTCTTTGAGAGTGGAAAGGGATTTAATTTTTTTTTAATTTTAAGCCCTATTGATTGCTTCCATAGCATCTTACATTTTTTTTTCAGTTTCTCAGTCATGTCTGATTTTTTTGAAACCATTTGTGGTTTTCTTGGAAAAATCTGGAATGGTTTGCCATTTCCTTCTCCAATACATTTTACAGATGAGGAGACTACAGCAAACATGGTTAAGTGACTTGCTCAGGGTCAAAAACTAGTAAGTGTCTGAGTCCATATTTGAATTCATGAAGAGGAGTCTTCCTGAAAACAGGCCAAGCACTCTACAAACTGGGCCACCTAGCTTCTCCTAGCACTTTATATATTAATAAGTGTATAATAAATGTTTGATGAATTGCTACCTCAGCGCTTTTGTTGTAAGAGTTAAAAAGAATTTATCAATATTTTTTGAGTCTTCCTATTATACACTTCATTGGATTAAACACCATTAGAGTCATTGCTCAAGTTCTTGAAAAAAAGTTGTTTACATTTGATAATTCCACTTTCTCATTATGTAATTTTCCTCAACTCTTTTCAATTTATTGTTTCTGCAATGAATTAAAACTGTATTCTCAAAGATTTTTGTTCAGGTTTTAATCTTTTTGTAGCTTTTGTCCTATTTTATGTTAAAGAGACAATGTAATCTTGGTTCTATTCTACTTTTCCACTTGCTTCTTTCCTATATTATTTGTTGGTTGCTTGTTCTCTTTCTTGACTATTAATGTATCTGCCCTTGGTCCTCTTCTATATTTACACTAAGTTCATTGGTGCCATGCCACTTTGACTAGTCTTAATTCATTTTGCTCCTCTCCCTGAAGTCTCCTTACTGTCATGTTATAGTGAATCTATTTCTTGCAACCTGGGATATGTTGCCTTTCTATCTTTATTCTTAAAATACCACAGAAAGTGTATTATTGTTTCTCTGTGTGCTCATCTCCAAGTAGAGTCCCTCATAAATAGTTGTTTTAAGTTGTTAAAATATTAAAGTGAATGAATTAAGAAGGTGTACTAATTACTCAAAATGACAAATAAGATGGAAAAAAGCTGAAGATTACTGATCTATTAAAATATTTTATTTAAAAAAATAAGAAAAAAAAGAAAAAAACAGAACAGAATACAAAACAAAAGACTACATGGTCATGTGTCCAACAGAACACCAGGAAGGATTCAAAATAAATAACAACAAATTACCAGTTTAAGAAAGTATATATATTAGTAGAAGAAATTATATTCATGAATGTCCATCTTTTATTTCCTTGCAAATTGTTTTGTTTTTTTTCCTGCACACATTTTTTTCTTCCTTTTTTTCCTTTCATTCCCCTTACCCTCAATCAATCTATAGTTAAGAAAGGATATATTTATGTATACAAATGTAAATATATACAAATACATATATACACACACATATCTGGCTCCTCCCTACCTACACATATATATCTTGCCTTGCTACTATTTAACCTCCCCACACCCATGGATTACTCTCTTGTCTTCTCTCTGATCCTTTGCTTCCTCATTTATTTTTCCCTCTCTCTCCTTATTTCTTTATAGGTTTTGGAGGGTGCTACTGAACCCATTCCTAATGTGAGTAGGTTTTCAGAGCTATGAGCCCTCCTCCCTCCTCTATTGACTCTGTGTCTATTTTTCCTCTACACCTCACTATATAACACAATTATTATTTTTACCTTAATTATGCCCCAATCTTTCTTTTGAGCTACTCTATTGTTTGTCAATTTTAAACATGTGGTATCGATTTCCCATGTAAAAAACATAAATAATTTGTCCATGTTGATTTCTCTAAAGTTGCTCTTTGATATTGGCTCTTATATGTTAGATTTTCTATTAAGTTTGGGTTTGGTTGATAGAAAATTGAGCCAATATAGGGGAGTGCAGACACGACTCTCTGTGACCTCCTCTGACCTTTTCTCAAACCAATAGCACATTAAGTCTCTGAACTGATTTTGGAGTCAAAGTCCCCCAAATATTTGGAGTACAACATGTTCCCAGAACAAGTTACCTTGGAAGAGCTTTGGAACAAGTTTGTTTCAGTCAGGCAGGGATGCAGTTTGCCAAACTCAGACGGCAGCTCTGAGAGACAGGGCAGGAACCCGGGCCAGGACTCAGTGTGGAAGTTTCTAAGCACCTGAGAAGTTTCTGTGGGTCTCTTAGGCTACTCTGCCCTGGTTGCAGGCAGGTGCTTTGACAGATCTGTTTTTTTTATAAAAGGTAGATTGTAAACCACTGAGAACACTGGATCTAGCCCAGATAGACCGAAAGTCAATTAACCAAACTGCCCCAGGGAAATTTAAAGCAGCTGCCACTTCTCTGCTTTAAACAAACCTCAAGCTTTAAAAAAATGAATAAAAAACAAAAAAGAACTCTCACCATAGACAGCTTTTATGGAGAGACAGAAGAACAGACCTCAGATCCTGAGGTTCATAAAGATAAAGTAACTCCAAAGAAAGCCACAAAGGGAGACATGAGCTGGTCCCCATTTCACAAGGCTTTTCTAGAAAACTGCATAAAGAATCTCAAAAGGGAGTTAGAAGAAAAATGGGGAAATGAATTAAGATCATTGCAAGAAGGAATGGAAAAAGCATATAATGCTCTACAAAAGAAATATGAAAAAGACACCAATTCACTGAAAAACAAAATTAATGAAATGGAAAAAGTATGCAATGAACAAATTGGCCAATTACAAAAGGATCTAAAAAAGGTAACTGAAGAAAAGAATTCATTAAAAATTAGAAATGAAAAAATGAAAGTGAATAAATCAATAAGACTTCAAGAACCAGTCAAACAAAAACAAAAAATGAAAAAAATAGAAGAAAATATGAGCTATCGCCCAGGAAAAACAACTGACCTGGAAAACAGATTTAGGAGAGAAAATCTAAGTATTATTGTACTTCCTGAAAGCCAGGATGAAAAAAAAGAACCTAGATATTATCTTATAGGAAATCATGAAAGAAAACTTGTAGAATCAGAAGGTAAATTAGCCATCGAAAGAATTCACTGATCACCTCCTAAAAGAGACACCACAATTAAATCCCCAAAGAATATCGTGGCTAAATTTCAGGACTTTTGCACCAATGAAAAGATATTGCTAGCAGCTAGAAAGAAACAATTCAAATACCGAGGAACTGTAATTAGAATCACACGAGATTTGTCAACTTCCACAATGAAGGATCGAAGGGCCTGGAACCAGATATTCTGAAAGGCAAAGGAACTTGGATTACAGCCAAGAATAACCTATCTAGCTAGAATGAGCATTATCTTCCAGAGAAGAAGGTGGTCATTCAATGATATAGGTGAATTTCACCTATTTCTAATGCAAAGACCAGATCTGAATAAAAAATTTGACCTCCAAATACAGAACTCAAGAGAAGCATGAAAAGGTAAAAAGGAAAGAACTCTTGAGAACTATGTTTCTACTATGGGGATACTTAGAGATTGGGGGTATAATTTGATATTACTTTGATCATATGAAAAAGAAACTAGAGGTGGAAGGGTTATCATATTGGGGGAAAGAGGGAAAAGGTGGTAAAATAAGGTTAAAAAAAGGAGATAAAAATAGGTAAAATCTCATCAAGAGGCAAAGAAAACCTAACATAACTGAGGCAAAGAAGGGAGGAGGATAAGCATTGTGTAAATCTTACTCTCATCAGATTGGGCTCTAAAAGAGTGTGTCAGACACATTTGGTTTCACAGAGAAACTTGTCCTTCCTTATAGGGAAGTGGGAAGGAAAGGAGGAAAAGAAGGGATAGACTAATAGAAGGGAAATTAGGGGAAAGGTGTAAAAAAGGGGGAGGGCCTCTAAAGGGGGGAGGACTGTTTGGGGGAGGTGGTCATCAAAAGCAAAATACTGGGGAGAGGGGAAGGGAGAAAGGGGAAAGGAAAGAGAAAAACTTAACTTTGGGTAAATATGATGGCAGGAAATACAGAATTATTTATTTTAATTGTGAATGTGAATGTGAATCTGCCCTAAAATGGAAGCGGATAACAGACTGGATTAAAAACCAGAATCCAACAATATGCTGTTCACAAGAAATACATTGAAAGCATAATGATACCTACAGAGTGAAGGTAAAGGGTTGGAACAGAATCTATTATGCTTCAGGTGAACAAAAAAAAGCAGGGGTAGCAATCCTGATCTCAGATCAAGTAAAAGCAAAGATAAATCTAATTAAAAGAGATAAGAAAGGAAACTATATTTTACTTAAGGGTACCATAGATAATGAAGCAATATCAATACTAAACATATATGCACCAAGTGGTATAGCATCCACATTCCTAGAGGAGAAGTTAAGAGAGATGCAAGAAGAAATAGAGAGCAAAACTATATTAGTGGGGGATCTCAACCTTGCTCTCTCAGAATTAGATAAATCAAACCACAGAATAAATAAGAAAGGAGTTAGGGAGGTAAACAAAATGTTAGAAAAGTTAGGTGTAATAGATCTTTGGAGAAAATTGAATGGAGATAGAAAGATGTTTACTTTTTTCTCAGTGGTTCATGGAACTTATATAAAAATTGACCATGTGTTAAGGCATAAAAATGTCAAAATCAAATGCAGAAAGGAAGAAATAGTCAATGCATAAAATATCAGTAATGAGATTACACAAAGTCATCTCCAGGACAATACACTATGATTAAGTAGGATTTATACCAGGAATGCAGGGCTGGTTCAATATTAGGAAAACTATCATCATGATCAATTATATTAATAACTAAATTAAAAAAATCATGTGATCATCTCAATAGATGCAGAAAAAGCATTTGATAAAATCCAACACTCATTCCTATTAAAAATACTAGAGAATATAGGAATAAATGGGTTTTTCCCCAAAATGATTAGTAGCACCTATTTAAAATCATCAGCAAGCATCACATGTAATGGGAACAAACTAGAACCATTCCCAATAAAATCAGGAGTAAAACCATTGCCCATCGTCACCATTACTCCTTAATATTGAATGTTAGCTTTGGCAGTAAGAGAAAAACAAGAGATTAAAGGAATTAGAGTAGGTAATGAGGAAACCACATTAGTATTCTTTGCAGATGATATGATGGTATACTTAGAGAACCCTAGAGACTCAACTAAAAACTACTAGAAATAATTCACAACTTCAGCAAAGTTGCAGGGTACAAAATAAACCCACATAAATCATCAGCATTTTTACATATTACCAACAAAGTTCAGCAGCAAGAGATACAAAAAGAAATTCTATTCAAAATAACTGTCAATATTACAAAATATTTGGGAATCTATCCACCAAGGGAAAGTTAGGAACTATATGAACTAAACTATATAACACTTTCCACACAAATAAAGTCAGACCTAATCAGTGGGAAAATATCAAGTGCTCATGGGTAGGCTGAGCAAATATAATAAAAATGACAATGCTACCCAAATTAATTTACCTATTTAATGCCATACCAATCAAACTCTTAAGAAATTATTTTGCAGATCTAGAAAAAAAAAGTAGCAAAGTTCATATGGAAGAACAAAAGGTCAAGAATTTCAAGGTGATTAATGAAAAAAAATGCTAATGAATTTAGCCTACCTGTGCCAGATCTAAAACTATATTATAAAGTAGCTGTCATCAAAACCCTTTGGTACTGGGTAAGAAATAGAGTAGTCAATCAGTGGAATAGGGTAGGATCACAGAACAAACTACGCAATAACTATAGCAATCTAGTGTTTGACAAACCCAAAGACCCCAGCTTTTGGGATAAGAACTCACTTTGACAAAAACTGCTAGGAAAATTAGAAACTAGTATATAAGAAATTAGGGCTTGACCCAAACCTAACACTACATCCCAAGATAAGATCTAAATGGTTTCATGATTTAGATATAAAGAGTGATATTATAAGCAATTTAGAGGAACATAGGATAGTTTACCTCTCAGGCCTGTGGAGAAGGAATGGATTTGTGTTCAAAAAAGAACTGGAACTCTTAATTGAACACCAGATGGATAATTTTGATTATATTAAGTTAAAAAGTATTTAGATAAACAAAACAAATGCAGACAAGATTAGGGGGAAGCAATAAATTGGGAAATCATCTTACATTTAAGGGTTCTGATAAAGGCCTGATTTCTAAAATATATAGAGAATTGTCTCATATATATAAGAATTCAAGCCACTCTTCAATAGATAAGTGGTCAAGGGATATGAACAGACAATTTTCAGATGATGAAATTAAAACTATTTCTAGTCATATGAAAAAGTGCTCCAAATCACTATTGATCTGCAAAATGCAAATTAAGACAACTCTGTGATACTACTACACACCTGTCAGATTGGCTAAGATGATAGGAAAAGATAATGACGAATGTTGGAGGGGATGTGGGAAAACTGGGACACTGATACATTGTTGGTGGAACTGTGAACAGATCCAACCATTCTGGAGAGCAATTTGGAACTATGCTCAAAAAGTTATCAAACTGTGCATACCCTTTGACCCAGCAGTGTTTCTATTGGGCCTATATCCCAAAGAGATCTTAAAGGAAGGAGAGGGACCCACATGTGCAAAAATATTTGTGGCAGCCCTTTTTGTAGTGGCTAGAAATTGGAAACTAAATGGATGCCCATCAATTGGAGAATGGCTGAATAAATTATGGTATGTGAATGTCATGGAATATATTATTGTTCTGTAATAAACGACCAGCAGGATGATTTCAGAGAGGCCTGGAGAGACTTGCATGGACTGATGCTAAGTGAAATGACCAGGGCCAGGAGATCATTATACACGGCAACAACAAGACTATATGATAATCAATTCTGATGGACATGGTTCTCTTCAACAATGAGATGTTTTAAATCAGTTCCAATTGTTCAGTGATGAAGAAAGCCATATACACCCAGGGAAAGACCTGTGGCATCTGAGTGTGGACCACAACATACCATTTTCTCACTCTTTATTGCTGTTTGCTTGCATTTTGTTGTTCTCGGGTTTTTTTTTTTCCTTATAGATCTTATTTTTCTTGTACAGCAGAAAAACTGTATAAATATGTATAAATATATTCAATTTGTCAAGGATTTTAACATAATTAACATGTATTATACTTCCTGCCGTCCAGGGGATGGGGTGGGAGGAAAGAGGGAAAAATTTGTAACAGAAAGGTTTGCAAGGGTAAATGTTGAAAAATTACTTATGCATATGTTTTGCAAATAAAAAGCTTTAATAAAAGCTTTTAAAAAAAGAAAAAAAAGCAGAAACAATGGAATTCATAAAATAAAGAAAACAAATTATTCAAGAAAGAAAAAGCATAGAAAGTTGATAAAAATGAATGTCTATTTTTCTCATTATATATTATAGGTAATTTTGCTGGATATGATATTTTTGGCAACAGGCCTAGTTCTTTTGATTTTCAGCATATATGATTCTAGGACCTTCAGTCTCTTATAGTGGTTGCTGATAATTCCTGTACAACTAATATTCTCTTTGATCTGGGGGTT
Organism: Myrmecobius fasciatus; assembly: GCA_023553655.1. Taxonomy (NCBI): domain Eukaryota; kingdom Metazoa; phylum Chordata; class Mammalia; order Dasyuromorphia; family Myrmecobiidae; genus Myrmecobius; species Myrmecobius fasciatus. The sequence goes on from JAJPUD010002860.1 coordinate 86,856, forward strand.
TTGAAATTTGGCAATAATATTTGTATGTGTTTTCCAAAAAGGTTCTCATTGAGGTGGTGATCAGTGGATTTTTTCTATTTCTACTTTCCCCTCATAATCTATCACTCCAGGACAATTTTCTTGGAGTATTTCTTGAATTATTGTGTCAAGGTTCTTTTTCTTTTTTGGTCACAACTTTCAGGCAGTGCAATTATTCTTGTATTTTTTCTTCTTGATCTGTTCTCCAGATTTGTTATTTGCCTTGTTTCATATTCTGTTCTATTTATTTTTGTTATTTAAAATCCATTTTGTTATTTCTTAATCTCTCATAGCTTCACTGGCTTTCCCTTATCCAATTTTAGTTTTCAAAGAGTTATTTTCATCTTTGAGACCCTGTATCCGAGTGTGGACAACACCATAGCATTTTCACACTTTCTATTGATGTTTGCTTGCATTGTGTTTTCCTTCTCAGGTTTTTTTTTCTTGTAGATATGATTTTTCTTGTACAGCAAGATAACTCTGTAAATCTGTATACACATAAAAAAAGAGAGTTTGTTTAATGGAAAGAGTCCTAACACTAGAGTGTTAGTCTTGACTCTGAAATTTACTAGTTGTGTGATCATAGACAAGCCACAACCTGGTTTCCAAATTTAAAGAAAGAAAGATAATAATGCTCATAATCTGTAACACAGAGTTACTGTGGATATTTTAAAGAGAATTCATTTAAGATTTTAGGAGAATGGTTTTCTGTCTCATTTAGTTATTTTTATTTTTGGCATTTGATTTTGGCATTAATTTACAGAGATCCTGTATTCTTTAAAAAATTTACAAATATTTTATTTTGGTAAGAATAATTAAACTGGCCAGATGATGTTTAATCACTAAACTTTTGAAAATATTTAAGATGTTATCTTATTCTGAATGTGAAAAACATTTAAAAATTATTACCTTCATTCCTAAATATATGTTTGCCCTTTCCCAACCCAGAGAATGATCATTTCTAAGAAAATATAAAAAAGAAAAAGAAAAAATAAGAAAAAAAAGGAAAATAAGAAAAACCAATACACCTATTGAGTCTTATAGAATATACAGTATTCCATAGCTATTTATAAGATTCCCATTTTTGAACATAAGAGAAGAGAGTTCACTTCCTGATATTTCCTTTTGGATCACATTTATCCTGTTGGTTATATAGCATTCAATTTCTCTGTTATTTCTATTTCTATTGTTTATAAATAATGTTTATTGTTTTTCTGATTCTGCTTATTACAATTTAAAAATAAATCTACTAAGGGCATCTAGGTGGTGCAGTGGATACAGCACCAGCTCTGAAGTCAAAAGGACCTGAGTTTAAATCTGGCCTCAGACATTCAACATGTCCTAGATGTGTGACTGTAGGCAAATCATTTTACCTAAATTGTCTCAGCAAAAATAAATAATATTACTGAAACTTTTCTGTATTCTTAATAGTTATAGTTTCTTATGGCATGGTAACATTTCAGTTTACCCATGTATTCTTCAGATGACATATCTATCATTGGAATCACTCATTTTTATTTATTTATTTTTTTTGCTGGGGCAATTGGGGTTAAGTGACTTGCACAGGGTCACCCAGCTAGGAAATGTTTAAGTGTCTAAGGTCAGATTTGAACTCTGGTCCGTCTGCCATCAGGGCTGATGTTCTATCTACTGTGCCACCTAGCTGCCCCAGTTAAGGACATTTTAATTATTTTTTCAACATAATTACAAGTTAGTGTTTAGAATGGTCAGATTATTTTATTTTATTTTATTTTAGAAAGCCAGACATGTATAAAATTTATTGTATAATATCAACATTTTATCTCTTAATATTCTAAATGTACACAGTTTCTTTTTTAAAGTTAAAATAAGTAAATTAAAGTTTGAGAAAAGATTGCAAAAAACAGCAGATATCACCCAAAGGCTAGTATTTTTACTTAACATTGATTTTCATGTAGCATATAACCATAAAATATTTAGCCCAAATTTTATAATAAAGTCTATAAACAACCCATTAAAAATGATTACTTTTCTAGTACAAAGGTAGGGCAAAAAAATTTTACATGCATTTTCCAGATCATGGGGATGCCATGCTTCTGACACTGGAGATGGGGAAGGGATAATTAGGGCTGTCATTTATAATAGAGATTGGACTTTTTCCGCTTGAACTTCCAAGAATGAACTTGGTACAAGTTGCAGAAAGACAAATCTGTATCTGTGTCCTAACAGTAAAAGTTATATTACTGTGGAATAGGCTTCATGGAAGAAATTTTGGATTTCTTTTGCTTGTTGAAGGTCTTTGGTTAGAAACGGTATAACCAATTCTCTGGGATGTTGTAGAACAGCTTCCTTTTCAGAGATCACTTTGGGCCAGAAGGTCTCTGACCTCTTTTATGACAGATTCAATAGAAAGGGATCTTAGAACACTGAATTTTAACTGAACTTCAGTAACTTATATTTCTTCAGCATTTAGAGGTTTACAATGTGCTTTCCCTAAAACAGTCCTGGGAAGTTGTGAAGGGCTTTAAAAGCTAAAGATAGAAATTTATATTTTATTTAGAGGCAACAGAAAGCCATTGGAATTGGTTGAATAGGGCATGGTCAGTTCTCAACTTAAAGAAAAAGACTTTGGCAGAAATGTGTAAGATTAATTGGAGTGTTGAAAGACTTGAAGCAGGGGAACCAATTAGGAGACTGTTGTGATAATCTAGTTGAGAAGTAAGGAAGGCCTTATTAAGATGATAGCAGTGTCAGAACAGAAAAATGGTTGTGAGGTCAGATTAATTTATAATTACAACAAAAATGCCTTACTTTTCACAACTCCTCCAATATTGATTATTCTCATTTTTTGTTCTTTACAATTTGATGGGTGTGAAGTTAAACTTCAAAGCTATTTTGATTGTCTTGTTATTAATGACTTAAAGCAACTGTTCCTATAGCTGTCAATAGTTCACAATTTTTTTGAGAATTATTTTTTATATTCTTTAAAGTATATTCAAAGAAGAAAAAAATAACTAAAATAATCAAATATAAAATAATTTACTTTGTTTCAAAATCAAATTGAAAAGGGGGTTAGTATGGCATATGTTTTGGCAAAACCTGATTATATTCATGACAAGGAGTTTAATGAACTTGGACAAGATTTATTGCTCATTTTATAAATTGAAATAACTCTAACAGATCTCTTATAGTCTTCTGTTTTAGAGTTATACATTTCACACCTGAACATACCTTGTCAGACATTATTCAGCATCCTGACCAGTGACTGGGTTACATGAATTAGACTAAATATATTGCTTGAGAACTGGCATGTATATAATGTGCCCTGTTCAACTTATATAAATCAACATCGACCATTCTTTTTTGTTCATGTACTAAGCAATAAATTTCAGAGGGGAAAGACATAGTAGGAAAATATAGGCTTATTAATTCATTGTCCTTCAACCCATACCAATCATTTGTTAAGGATTCATGCTGTAGGAATGATTCCTATGACAACCAAAGGTCTAGAGTCTGTTTCTATTCCTGTTGACAAATGTAGTAAACATATATTGTACCAGATCTTTATGAAATGGAATGTCCTGGTTCTGGTCACATTTTGAAGTGAGGAAATATAGCAGAATAATTTGAAATTTTCTAGAAAATAAAATTAAAAAAAACTTATTTTGTAAAAAAATTCTGTAGTAAATTCAAGATTAAATGCTTACATACTGATATAATTTTAATAAAATATTTCTCAAAATAAATGTCATGAGTGAAGTAAATCAGTGAAAATAAATATAGAATGGATCTAGGTTTTTTATTTCTTAAATAGAGAGAGAAGTAATAAAAAATGAGGTAATGTATAATATGATAAAAAGAATACTGCACTCAAGTGTAATATACCAGCATTGAAGGCCTGGCTCTTTCACTTATTAGCTCATTAATTTGCTTAAATTGTTTGGTTCTAATTTACCAATCTGTAAAATAAGTTAAATGAACTTTATAATCATTAAGATTTCTTCCAACTCTACAAATCGTCTGTGGGTAAGCTAAATCACCATAGACTTGCATTTATAAACTGGAAGTTATGCTGCATATAACATTGTAGCTTGATGTAGAATTAGAATAACTTTAAATCTAGTGCAAAAACTCACAAAAATAAGGTTTTTCTTCAATACTTATAGGGCCTTTTAATGATACCTTCCTAATTTTAGTCTATGTATTGTGAAAATATTTCTTAATTCCAAAGCATACTGATAGATAGCAGCTAAACTAAATTACTAAGATAAAAATATAAACAAACATTGTTTTTCCTAAAGGAAATGTTCACGTTTTTTATTTAAAGAAATCTCGAATCTATTTATCCCTTATGATTTTTAGCATATTAATACAAATCCTATTTGATTTGGGTATATGCTAAAACTTTCTTATCTCAAAAAAAATGTCAACAATGTAAATTAATGATAACAGCTAGCATCTATATGGCATTTTCAAGTTTGCGAAGCTCTTTAAAACCAATATATCATTTTATGTCCAGTGGTAGATGGACATACTGAGCATACTGAGGCAGACAGGTTAAATGATTTATCCCAGGGTCACAGAATTGGTGAGTATCTGAAGTCACTTTTGAACACTGATCTTCTTGTGCCAGGTCCAGAGCTCTGTACATTTTGTATATTATAATTATAATAAATAGCTTCTAAATAGGAAGATTTAGGACAAAATAACATTAAAGAACTTTGAATAATCATAGAATCATCACTTTAGAATTGGGAGTTATCTGAGAGACCATCTAATCCTATTAAAAGCAGAATTTTTTTTCTAGTACTTACTACATAGCTATGCATCCTTTGCAGGAATATAGGAGAGGAAATGTAAATAGCAACTGTTTTCAGTTTTTGGCCAGAAACCCTGAGGGTCTTCTTCTGCAAGATTGACTTTTTTTTGTCTAAAAAAAAGAGGCCATTATTTTCTTCAATTCTTACCTAGTCAATTATTGAATGGATGTTACCTAAGTCAAACTGAGAACTATGAAAGACCTTAGCTTAAAAAGGCCAAGAGTTCTCTTAGTTTGGGGCCACCTCTAGTTGTTCTGATCTATATCTTGCCACTGGTCCCAGATGACTCCAGAGGTGAGAATGAGGCTGCTATCTTTGCATAGCCCACCTTCATTTAAATCCAATTCACTTACAAGTCATGGTATTGATGTAATAATACTCTGTCCCCCTGATCTTTGTGGAGGGTTGGCCATCTGGCTTAGGGAAATTCCTAAAAATGATCCTCACCTGAATCTCAACTCATCCTCCTCACCCTCTTACCTGGTTCCCATGGGAAACTCCCACCTCCAATTGATCTGGGAATCACTTTGGTCTGATAAACAACCACCACACTTATTGATTTGGAAATTAACCTTTAATCACTCCTTAGCCCCAAATCATAAAAGGCTAAATAAAAATGAAGACTGTATCCCAAACTTTGCTATCTTCCTAATCAGGAAGGAGCCCGTTGAAAGAAGGAGTTTCTTAGTGAAAATAAATCCATCTTGCCAAAAGTGACTTGCCCAGAGTCACACAGCTAGGGAATGTTAAGTATCTGAGACCAGATTTGAATTCAGTTCCTCCTGACTTCAAGGCTGGTGCTCTATCCACTGTGTCACTTAGCTGCCCCATGGGACTGTGAATTCTTTTGCAAAACCTGCAACGTTGTCCTGGGGACCCCCATTAATTTTAGGGTATCCTTATACCTCAACCATATCGCCTTCCTGATGGAAGTTTCCAGGTGGATTTAATTTAGTGACACTTCCAAGTTAAATATAACATTAGGTAGCAAAACAAGATGATGGACAGTGGTTTCCAGAGTAGAATTCATTTAGTGGATTTACATCACTGAAATGTTGTATTTCAGACCTCATAGATATGTGGATAGAAACTGAGAACAAAGGACAAACAACAACAATAACAACAACAACATTATTGAACATGCCCTTCACTAGTCAGCCTTTAGTATTCAACAGCTTGGTTTATGATAAAAGGAGATTTTGTATATATTTGTTTATTTTTGTTTTGTTATATAATCTGGATTTGAGGTCCTGTGACACACTGGTTCTAGTTTTTCCCCATTTCAGCAAAAAAAAAGTGCATTCCATCTTTTGTCTGATAGTTTAAATATTAGGAAACAATTATCTTATTTTTATATCTCCAAATTTCTCTTTCCCATCCCCAAATAGCTTCCATTCCTGTGGTTAACCCAGACTGTTATTCCAATATTTTTGCATCTCCGAGCTAGCATCCTAGCTAATTTTAGGATGCAGCCCTCAAAATTTGGCACTTTGCCAAGTGTGATGGGGGTGAACTTGTAATCCTACCTATCTGAAAAAATGGAGACTGCCACATCTTTTGAGACAGCAAATTCTAAATTTTGGTAAGTCATGCCAATTAGGCATCCAGACTTAATCTGACACTAGTATATTGAGCCTTGAGGAGTTAAAAGCTATACAGGGCCACAGATAATGGGAAATCCTGGGCAAGGTATAAGATCCTTTAGTCTAATAAGGAACTCTGCTGACAGTGTCTGGTTTGGTTTCCATCCCTCTTAAGGGTGTCTCAGCCTTCCTGAGAAGTCAGGGGGCGTGATACCCTGTGTTATACTTGAAGCAGAGTTATGCTGACTTGGCAAGGAAACATCTGCACATGATAGCAAATTGCTTATGTGGTTTTGCATGCACAGTATCCTATAATGATGTAAATAAGTATAAGGTATATAAGGCTGAGGATTTTTTGAATAAACAGACTCCTTCTTGACCATCCTCATGAGTTCTGCCTCATCACTCCTTACCCACGATCAGGACTTAGGCTGATACTGAAGTCTACTCATGATCAGGTCTGGACAGAAAGGTACCAGATTACCTACGTCAGGGGTGAACCCACTGAGATAGGAAATGGAGCAAGTCAAAATAATGATTAAGCCAATGATAAGTCTCTGTATTTCTAACTTTTACAATAGAGGGAGACTTAAGCCTTAATAAAACAAAACAAAATCTAACTAACTAAATAAGTATTGTCCCTTAAAATCGAAAATAGTATTCCAGGTATAATATGGCCAGGGTAAAGTACAATAGGCATATTAGTGTCATTGAGAAAAGCAGCCCAGAATCATTGAAATGTCATTAGGCCAGCAATCATAAGATAACAAGTTTAAGTCAAAAATCCATCATTTAGAAGTGGTGACTCCTTGTGCAAGTCATTTAAATTTTCTGAGCCTTACTTTCCTCATCTGTAAAATGAAGAAAATTATATCTACTGTGCCAACATCCTCAGCTTGTATGAGGATAAAATGATGTAATAATAATAGCTGACATTTTAACATTTTATTTGCAATTATCTAATTTTTTCCATAATAATTTGATGAGGTAGGTAGTAATGGTATGATTATCCTGTTTTTACAAAGTAAGAACTAAAGTCTAGAACAGTTAAGTGGATTAACTCATGGGCACCCAATTAGTAAAAAGGCAAGATTCAAATCCAAGTCCATTTTGATTCCATTCATGGAATCATGCTGCCTCTGTAAATAAAAATGTTTTGAGAACACCGTCTATAGATGAAAGGTATTTTATTATTGATCTTAAGACCATACTTCTATTAATCTAACTTAAATTTGCATTATGTTTTTATACTTCTGCTGTCATTTGCTCACATTGAACTTGTCCTTAACTAGTCTTGAGCATTTTCTATGTGAACTATTTTGAAAGTAGTCCTTTACTGAGCTGTTACTTTTGAGGGGGAATTCTTTAGCATAAATGTAGGACTTTAGGCTTATTCCTGCTAATTCAATCTTATTAAATTTCACTTCACTATTATAGGCCCAATGTTCCAAATTATAACAGTGATTGTTGAAAGAATGGCAATAAAGTTATATGGATAATGGGAAAAATGTTGATCAAAGATTTGGAAGAACTGACATTGACACTAATGTTGGTATGGTAAACTTAAACCAATCACAACTTTTTGTTGTGACTTTGTGAAGAAAAAATTCAGTTTTTCTCATCTGGGATGATCTCTAAATTCCCTTCTAGTCTCAAAACTTTATGATTTGTCCTTACTGCATTAAAACACCATAAGCTAATAGAGTATATATTATGAGAAATCAAAGAAATCAATGAGTAGTTAAAGAATTCTTTTGAGAGCTAATGAGAAAATAAGAAAAAAATTTTAAAAAGCTTCAATATAGTAGCTAGCACTTTTCAGTACAATAGGCATAGAATCACTGTCAAATTGTTATTCTTTTTTTTTTTTTTTTTGCTGAGGCAATTGGGGTGAAGTGACTTGCCCAGGGTCACACAGCTGTTACGTGTCTGAGACCAGATTTGAACTCGGGTCCTTCTGACTTCAGGGCTGGTGCTCTATCCACTGCGCCACCTAGCTGCCCCTAAATTGTTATTCTTGAAAGAATAGAGTTGCAATTCAAAAACATTTATGCTACCGCAAAATGTAAATCAAAATTAAATACTTTTGGAAACTGTCATTAAATAAAAAATTTTGTCTTGAATACAATGGCATTTTATTTTACTTTTAGATATGGTTACCTATTTTTGCCCAAAACTTTTTGAGTTATGACTAAATAGTTGCTGATATCACTAATAATTGAGGAGTTACCTTAATTAATTCAGTCTGAAAAATCTTTATTTATAAATTAGAAGAGCTACTTCCTGCTCTCCCTCCCCCCTTAATATAACAGTTTTAAAACTGTAGTTCCCATGGGTCTAATGGAAATAAACACAACTGAGCCATCAAATAGGATAATGGAGAAAATAGTAATAGGTATGGAAAGAATGTAATTTATTATCTTAATCTGATTAATTTAAACAGAGTGGTAAGGCTTGAAGTCAGTTTCTATCCCACATATCTATGAGGTCTGAAATAGAACATTTCAGTGATACAAATCCACTAAATGAATTCTATTTTGGAAACCACTGTCCATCACCTTGTTTTGCTATCTAATGTTATATTTAACTTGTGTCACTAAATGAAATCCACCTGGAAACTAAGGACTTCTATTCAGTTTGTAGATTAAATGGCATTACTTTGTTGAATTTCAGTTTAGTCATTTGTTCTAATTGTTGATGTACTTATAGCTATGCTATATATTAATATCTTGTGATATATTAAAATGGATTCTTTGGTGCAATTTTCAAGTACTTTTTTCACTGACAGTAGAAAGAGAAGGTTTTTATTTGACTGTCCTGATAAAAAAACAGTAATGTGTATGTTCTAGAGTGTACTGGCACGTTATGTCTCTATTTTACAGATAGACGAGACTCTGAAGCACTTTGGTAAATCTTCAAAGAGATTGCAATCTATTGCTTAGTTTCTATCCATAGATTTTCAGGGAAGTCATCATTATCTCACTGATTCCTCTTAGTACTTAAGTGAAATTATCAGAATGTTAAGTTAGAATTACTGATCAGAAGGTTCCAGAAGAGTTAATACTATCATATTCCTGGCTATCATTCTGAATATTGCAATAAATGTTCCTGAATAAAATAGGGTTCATTACACTATAACACCAATTTCAGAAAAAGATTTCAGAAAATGTAAATATGTCATTAAAAATAAATACTTAGAGGATACAGAAATTCTAGCCATAGTTATGCAGGACCCATTGACCTTTAATTATTATTATATATCCAAATATATATATATATATATACATATATATATATATGTTATATATCCAAACAATTTGGACAAACATCTCAAAATGGACAGTTGAAGCTTTGCTATGCATTAGCATGCAGACTTTTTTTTTTTTTTAATAAATCTCTTGCTCTAATGCCAACTTATAGTACCTGAGAAAGTTTTAATTATACTTGTAAATATTTAATGAAAATAATTGAATTCCTACTGTGATGATTATTTAATCAAATAGTTTATGGGCCCTCTTCCATTTCATACTAGATTTTCTTGTCCTTGTTCATAGATAAAGTGCCATTTCAAAATAGGTAGGAATCTTCCAAGATTGATGTTTCAAAAGAGGCAGCCTAATAGTAGAAAGAGGGCAGATCATGGAGCTAGAACAGACGGGTTCAAATTTTGCTTCTGACACATTCTACTTGAACTTCAGTCATTTTTCAATGATATCTGACTCTTTGGGACCCAATTTTGGATTTTTTAGACAAGGGTACTGGAGTGGTTTGTTATTTCCTTCTCCTGCTCATTTTACAGATGAGGAAATTGAGGAAAGAAGGTTAAGTGAGATGTCCATTGTCACACAACAAAGTCAGATTTGAATTCATAAAGGTGAGTCTTCCTCTGACTCTAGAGCTGACACTTTATCCAACCTATAATTCAACAATAATTAAAACAATAAGTTTGAATAACAAGGACCAAATTATTAAACTTAATGATGCTCCAGGTAAATCTTTAAGAAAGTAAATTTCAAAGAAGGTACCAATTTTCATTGGTAGAGAAAATTTCTTACTGGAAGATCCTTACATAGATGAAAACACAACTTGGGCAAAAAATAGATAAATTCAATCATACATTTAAAATTATCTAAGAGTAGTATTTAGGGAGATACTGTATGTTATTAAAATGTCAGAAAAATTACATGATTGAAAATTTTAAAAAATTATCATGTCATTATCATGTATGATCAGGTCAAAGCTAGACAAAATCCAGAAAGCTTTTGACAATCCTATCAGTGTATCCAACAGCAATGATTCTATAGACCAAAATATAGAAAATAAAATCAAGATGATTCTGTTCTTTGGAAAGCTAGCTCCAGACAAAATAAGAAAATACAACTTTTGATGAGTCTGTGAGAATTTAACTTGGGATAATGATGGTGTATGATATGTTGAGTCATCTATGATTCATTTGAGCAAATATTTACCCTATATTCTGCAACAGATATAGTGGTATGACAAGAAAAATACAATTTTTGTCAGTATCTTTATGTAGGTAAAACTATGAAGGATTAATGACAGATGTCAGACATGGGAAAATATCTTGTAGATCTCAATCTTATTTTATGGATGAGAAAGTTGAGTTGAAAAGAAGTCAGATAGTTCGTCTTAGGTCACTATGCACATAGTGGTCGAACCAAGAACACAGGTCTCTCTCTTTTTTCCCTGTCTGTCACAATGTATCTTCTTTCTCATTAAGATATATAAAATATAAATAACTAAATACATGCATAATTACATAAATTATGCACATAATTTAATTTAATAATACACAGCATTACCTAAGTATATAAATATAATTCAAGGTCTAATGTGAAAGTTCTCTAAGAGTTACATAAATATGTTTTATTTCAAGGGAGGGAGATGACTTGTCAGCTGGGAGATCAGGGAACATTTTATGTGGAAAAGGCTTTTGGTCCTTGATGATTGGGTAGGATTTAGGGAGCTGATTTAATATTAGGTGTCAAAATAGCATTACCAATAGTAGGATTACCAGCATGGAATAAGCAGAATGACAGCAAAGAACAGTTAGTTTGGTGAATGACTATTCGATCCTTACAAGCAGGGTTAGGGGGATGCAGTAAGGACATGCTGAAGCACCACATCAAAGGATGGAGGGAGTCTAGTTGTAGATGGCCTGAGGGGAAGAAAGCAGCTGGTTTATGCTGGTGAAGTGTAGCAATCAGAAATGGGGTGGCTCATTTAGATCAAAGGCATTAGGAAACCTGTGAAGCAAAAAGCTAGATACCCCAAATAGCAACAAGCCCCATACAATCTCTTGTAGCCACAGAACATAGGAGGCTATTTAGACAAGCTCAGCATGAAGTCCCTACTGACCCTATATCACTCCTCACATCTTTCCAACTGGCTAATAACACAGAAGCATTTCTGAAGCCAATGGGATTCTAAAATTCAATGGAAGGTCCATCAAATTATTTGAAATCACAGCAATATAAATATAATAACAAAAATACAACTCTGAACTTGTTTTGGCTATTAGAAGTTAGGCCCATTAATGATCTCTTCCTAAGGTATCTCTGTGTTTAGCAGTTGTTAAAGATAGTGATTCCATGGACTTTATTCCTGTTAGAACAATTAAGGGAAAGGTTGGGCTAGAGGAATAGAGAGATTTAAAAGTATGTTATTTAGTCATTACTTAGTTTGAATTACTTTAATCAGCTCAACACCTGACATTGGTATAGTTTAAAAAGTAGTAAGAAGGTAGAGAAATAGAGATAAATTTGGGAAAAGAGGATTGATAGGATGAGAGAATAGAAGTGGACACGAAGGAAACTTTATGATTAGAAATAGGCATCATAGTTTGTTGATTCCTGAACTAAGTTATGAGGACTAGTTTTTAAAGTTGCAAATCTCAAGCCAATCCATTACATTCTAATCTAGGAGTAGGGGAGTAGTATTTGGAAGTCATTTTATATGAATGAAAATTGTCTGCTGCTTCATTGTTTACTAAAGAAAATATGATTTCATAACCTCTGGATGTCTTTTATTTATATACAAATGCACATATATACAAAAATGTAAATATGTTTTTGTTTGTACATATGCATAAATGTATATATGCACTGCACATACTCTGGAGTGACCTCTCAACCTCCATTAGTACTTAGTAGTCAAGTAGAATGTTTTGAGGCAACTATGTTTCTTTGGGGCTTTCAATTGAATTCTGAGGAGCTGTGGGTATGTTTCTAAAGTCTTTCCCAATAAATATTACCCTTTTCATTATAGGTTGATTGATTAGTCAACTAAGCTTAGCTTTTAGAGAAGTTTTTGCTAACATACACCCAAACATCTGTGACATTTTTCCTTCAGTACAACAGAATCCTGAGTAAAATGGGCTTAAGCTAAGACGGTTCAAGCTTCAAAAAATAACTCATAGTTCCTGGCTGTAGGAAGAGGTTTTCTCCTTTTTTTTTTTTTTTAATACTTTTTATTTGCAAAACATATGTATGGGTAATTCCTAAACATTAACCCTTACAAAGCTTTCTGTTACAAATTTTTCCCCCCTACTCCCCACCCCTCCCCTAGATGGCAGGATATCCACTACATGTTAATTATGTTAGAATACTTAAGAAATCGAATATATGTATAGTTATTGCATCATTTTTGTGCAGGAGAAATCATATCTACAAGAAAGAATAATTTGATAAGGGGAATACAATGCAAGCAAACCTCAATAGAGAACATGAAAATGTTATGTTGTAGTTCACATTTCACATCCCTTTCTGTGGGTGTATACGGCTCTCTTCACCGAACAATTAGAACTGGTTTGAAGCATTTCATTGTTGAAGAGAGTGATGTCCATTAGAACTGATCCTCATATAGTATTGTTGTTGCCGTGAATAATGATCTCCTGGTTCTGCTCACTTCACTGAGCATTGGTTAATGCAAGTCTCTCCAGGCCTCTCTGAAATCGTCCTGCTGGTCGTTTCTTGCAGAACAATAATATTCCATAACATTCATATACCATAATTTATTCAGCCACTCTCCAATTGATGGGCATCCATTCAGTTTCCAGTTTCTAGCCACTACAAAAAGAGCTGCCACAAACATTCTTGCACATGTGGGGCCCTTTCCTTCTCTTATGATTTCTTTGGGATATAAGCCCAATAGAAATACTGCTGGGTCAAAGGGTATGCATAGTTTGATAACTTTTTGAGCATAGCTCCAAATTGCTCTCCAGAATGGTTGGATCCGTTCACAGGTCCACCAACAATGTATCAGTGTCCCAGTCTTCCCACATCCCCTCCAACATTCATCGGTATCTTTTCCTGTCATTTTAGCCAATCTGACAGGGGTGTAGTGGTACCTAAGAGCTGTCTTAATTTGCATTTCTCTGATCAATAGTGATTTGGAGCACCTTTTCATATGATTATAAATAGTTTTAATTTCCTCATCTGAAAATTGTCTGTTCATATGCTTTGACCATTTATCAATTGGAGAATGGCTTGAATTCTTATAAATATGAGACAATTCTCTATATATCTTAGAGATGAGACCTTTATCAGAACCCTTAAATGTAAAGATGATTTCCCAATTTGATGCTTCCCTCCTAATCTTGTCAGCATTAGTTTTGTTTGTACAGAAACTTTTTAATTTAATATAGTCAAAATTATCTATCTGGTGTTCAATTAAGAGTTCCAGATCTTCTTTGGATATAAATTTATTCCATCTCCACAGGTCTGAGAGGTAAACTATCCTATGTTCCTCTAATTTTGTTATAATATCACTCTTTATATCTATCTAGATCATGAACCCATTTAGATCTTATCTTGGTATGCGGTGTTAGGTATGGGTCCAGCCTTAATTTCTTCCACACTAGTTTCCAATTTTCCCAGCAGTTTTTGCCGAATAGTGAGTACTTATCCCAAAAGCTGGGGTCCTTGGGTTTATCAAACACTAAATTGCTAACATTATTACCTAGCTTGTCCTGATATCCTATCCTATGACACAGATCGACTGCTCTATTTCTCAGCCAGTACCAAATGGTTTTGATGACCGCTGCTTTATAATATAGTTTTAGATGTGGTACAGCAAGGCCACCTCCATCTGTCTTTTTTTTT
>JAJPUD010002860.1:109832-172182 GCA_023553655.1 Myrmecobius fasciatus
GCAGCAGCAGCAGCAGCAGCAGCAGCAGCAGCAGCAGCAGCAGCAGCAGCAGCAGCAGCAGCAGCAGCAGGCATGGCAGCAGCAACAGCAGCAGCAGCAGCTGCAGCAGGGATTTCAATTTGCCCTGGGGCAATTTGCCGAGTTGACTTCCGGTCTGGGGCTGATCTGGCTAGATCTGCATTAGGACCACACTTTCAGCTGCTCTCAATCCACCCTTTATCAAAGGTAGACCTGCCAGAGCACCTGCCTGCAAGCAGAGCAAAGTGGCCCAAGGGTCTCCCAGGGACTTCCTGGCGGCCTGAAACTTCTGGTCCTTCCCAGCCCCGGACTTGCACGCCGGCTGCGCCCTGGCGTCTGAGCGCTGGGAGCTGCTCGATCCCCTGCCCGTCTAAAACTGACTTCAGAAGTTCTTTCAAAGTAGATTGTTGATAGAAGTGTGTTGTAGTCCAAGTGTTTGGGGGAGCCCTCACTCCAGAACCAGTCCGGAGGCTCAATTTGTCTGGGTTTGAGGGAAGGTCTCAGGAGCTCACAGAGGATGCTGTCTGCAGTTTGCCATCTTGGCTCCCGGTTTTCTCCTGTTTGTAGGAATATTGGAAGGTGTCCTTTGGGAGTGGTATACCTTCTCTGAGTTGTGTGAAGACTGTTGAAGGAACTTTTCCTCAGGGTATTTAGTTTGTTGTGTTGAACACTGAGGAGTGCTGCTGTTTTATAGGAAAATTATTAGTACGCAAATGAGAAAACCCAACTTCTCTGTCTTTCTAAAGTTCTTAAGGTCATTCTCTGGTCAAACAGTTCAAAACCAAACTAAGAGAGAGAGGTTGGGGCTCTCATTCTCACATTATTTCTTCTCAGGGGCTTAACTGTAATAGCTTCTACCACTATGCTTTCAGAAGCTCCAATATCTAATTTTCCTGGAAGGGAGGATCCTCATTCCAGAAACACTTGAGAGAGTGGGTAAAATATCTTCACCAGACAACTCACATAGGAATTAGATTGAGGGGGGGAGCTAGGGGACAGCATCCAGGGAAGAGGTGGGAGTTAGACTTAGAGGTAGCAGGTTACAGATATCTCCTGATTTTTGTTGATACCTTTTCCAGGTAAGTAGAGGCCTTCCTATCTTCTTATGGACCCCCTTATCAGGACTAGCGTTCCTAGCCCCTGCCTAGCCATGTTCTCTCAGAACCTGTTCCCACTTATTCGTTGGAGACTCCCAAGCCTTTACCAATCTCTTTCCCTCAAATCACACCTGTCCTAAGCTTGCTCTTAGTTATTCACTGTGCCATACATACCTGCAAGCCAAATTGTAGACCTGACTGTTGGCTTTGTTTTGCTCCTCAACTCCCTTATTCTACTAGACTGATGCTAATGGACCTGGTCACAGGA
The DNA here is from genome assembly GCA_023553655.1 of Myrmecobius fasciatus. NCBI lineage: Eukaryota > Metazoa > Chordata > Mammalia > Dasyuromorphia > Myrmecobiidae > Myrmecobius > Myrmecobius fasciatus. The sequence continues at coordinate 111,216 of JAJPUD010002860.1, forward strand.
ACCACTTCCCAGCCCACCTGTTCTTGGAAACAACCAAAATTATCTTTGGGAATCTTTTGAAAATTATTTTTTTCATGTTAGTTATTATTTTATTTTTATTGAAGTTTTTTATTTTCAAAACATATGCAAGGATAATTTTTCAACACTGACCCTTAAAAAACCTTGTGTCCCCATTTCCCTCCCTTGCCCTTAGTCCCTCCCCTAGACAACATATAATCCAATATATGTTAAACATGGTAAAAAATATATGTTAAATCCAATATAGGTATACATATTTATACAATTATCTTGCTGCACAAGAAAAATCAGATCAAAACTTTAAAAAAATGAGAAAGAAAATAAAATTCAGGGGCAGCTAGGTGTCACAGTGGATGGAGCACCAGCCCTGAAATCAGGAGCATCTGAGTTCAAGTCTGGTCTCAGACACTTAACATTCCCTAGCTGTGTGACCCTGGGCAAGTCACTTAACCTCAATTGCCTCAAGAAAAAAAATAAAAAAATAAAATTCACCACAACAAAAAGAGTGAAAATTTTATGATTAATTTTGTAATTATTAAAACTCACTGTTCTTTTCACAACAATCTCCACTTTTTTTTTTTCTGTCTCTCCTGTCACTACCCTGGAGTGGGATCTTGATTAATGAGAATTCATTCTCCAGATAGCTATCTTCATTCCATACTGATGCTCAATAGAGTTTTCCACATCTAGTTCTGGGAAGAATAATAAAATCAACACTATCACTCCAGGAAAAACTGAACCAATTAAATACTTAATGGCTCCACTCAACATTTCTGTGATTCCCTAGATAAAAATACTTTTTTTTGATCTTGCTGTTTTTCAGTAGTTTCAAACCCTTTATGACTCAATTTGGAGTTTTCTTGGCAAAAAATAAAACAAAACAAAGTGGAATGGTTTGCCATTTCTTTTTCCATTGGACTCATTTTATCAATGAGTCCATTGGAGTTAAGGGAATTGTTCAGGGTCACAAAAACTAGCAAGTTTCTGGGGCTAGATTGACACTCAAGTATTCCTTATTCTAGGCCCAGTGATCTACCTATCCACTGAGCAACCTCTTTTCTGGTTACTACTCTTCTAAATGAATTGTCTTCATCTATTAGAATATAAACTTCTTGATAGAAGGAACAATTTTTCTTTTTTTTATAAATGTCTTCAGCCAATAGTAAGCACTTAGTAAATTATTTTTAAGCTATTTTGTGACTTTAATTTAAAGGAATATTCTTCAAGAATTAGTAATAGACTAATCTTTGGTAAAGATTCTCTTTAAGAGTAGATCTTAACTATCGTACCTTTTAGAATACCAACATTTCCTTTCAAAAAGCCCAGAATTCATCCCTTATTGTAATAAACTAGAAATGTCTCATGTGGCATTTTTCAAGAGTAAAATCTCACTTTGAATTTTTTTTAATGAATGTAGCAGACTTCTGCAGGAACTTGAATAAATCCGCTAAGCAACTTTTTTTTTTTTTTTGGAAGATACATACTCTCATGTCTTTATCTAACTATATATCTATATCTATGTCTATATATCTATATCTATATATACAGCAAGGCTAAAGAAATCTACATGTTAATTCTGGTATTCTTAACTGTCAAGACCCTTGTGTAAATTTCAAGAAATTTTTCTATATAAATTCTTCCCAGAAAGAGGAACTACAGGTAATAAACCATGTCCAAAATAAATGAACTTATATATCTATGACTGTTAGCACATTTGATTATATTTTTTTTCTGTATTTAAAAACAGAGATGTGCTGAATATATATCTAACACAAAGATTGCAGACTTTGAGGTGGGAGGGAAACATGGTCACTTAGTGTTCCATTTAGAAAGAGTACTTATGATTGTAAACGATTTTTGGGACATTTATGTAAGATTTATTAGACTGACTTACAAAATAGATCTTCCTTAAAGCAGGAAGACTTGTAGTTCATAGATTTAGAATGAGCTTTAGAGGTCATTTAATGTATTTTAATGTATATAATTTTATAGTTAAGGAAAATGAGAGATGACTAATGACATTGCTCAAAGTCACAAGGCAATAAACAGCTAAGGAAGGTTTTAATTTGGGTATCCTCATTCCAAATTTAGTGTTCTTCTCATTGTATCACTTTTGCCTTCTTGCATGGACTCTATTATTTATTAATCCTTCATTTAAATTTATACACACATATACATATATATACACATATAAATTTAATATACATTATATGTAAAACATTTTATATTATTATATGTAACATAAATAACATGTTGATGTGTATAAATATTGTTTATAAATATAAATAGTATTATATATATAATTTAAATGAAGAATTAACAGTCATTTCTCTATCTCTCTACATATATAATATTCATAAATAGCTATTGTTTTTCTTAGCATATTGAATTTTAAGTAAAATGAATTGTTTTTCTTGTATGAATTATAATATTAGATGGGTAATCAGAGATTGTACTTCATTCTGGGTTGGTCAAGCTTTTGAATCCATTCCTTTTCTTTTTCTTCAGGGATATTAAAGAATTTATCTTTCGTATTATTTTTTCCATGCTCAGATGAGGAATATTAGAAACTAGAAAGAAAAAAAAGGACTGAGAGCTTTCTTTCTTTCTCTTCTCTCTTTCTCTTTATTTCTCTTTTCTTTTTCATTTTTACCATTACAAACTTAAGACATGCATTTGACAAAGAAAAAAATACATCTGTTTTCTACTTCATAAAGTACAGTGATATGTGTTGCATATCAGATAATACATTAAAATATTTATACTATTATGATCAAAAGTGAACCATTCTGGTTCTAAGGTTTCTTCCAAATGTGAGATCTGTGGTCTTAGGAAAGAGGGACTATACTCCCAGGAGTGGAGCCAAGATGGAAGAGATCAGACAAGAGTTTCTGTAACTTCCTTTAACCTTCCCTCAAGTCAACAACAGATGAAGCCTCAAAACTGCTTTTGAAGTCAAAGAATCCACAAATATATGGAGTACAACACATTTCCAGAAGAAAACACCCTGGAAGAACTTCAAAACAGGTCTGTTTCAATCAGGCAGGGGGGTGGTCTGCTAAAACCAGACTGCAGCAGAGGAAGACTGCAGCAGGGAGCTGGAGTGGGAGTCAGAGCATTGTGGCTTCCACACACCTAGGAGTTTTCTGTGGGTCTCTTGGGCTGATCTGTCCTGGTTGTAAGTGGGCAGTTTGCCAGATCAGCCTTTTGTGGGGGGTTGATTGTGAACCACTGAGCTCCAGAAGACCCCCAGACCTAGCTGCCATTACACAAGCATCCTAAAGCAATCAATCAGCAGAACTGCCCAGCACCAGGAAATCAATAAATCAATCAGCAGAACTGCCCAACACCTGAAATAACTCAATCAGTAGAATTGCCCTAGGGCAAATTAAAGCCTCTATCCCTCCCTTGCCTTGAACAGATCTCAAAGCCTTAAAAAATGAATAAAAAACCGAAAAGAATTCTCACCAAAAACAGAGAGAGAGAGCAGACCTCAAATCCTGAGGACCCTAAAGGTAAAGCAACTCCAGAAAAAGCCCCAAAGAGAGACATTAAACTGGGCCCCATATCACAAGACTTTCTTTGAAGATTGCATAAAGGATCTTAAAAAAGAGTTAGAAGCAATATGGGGAAATGAAATGAAATCATGCATGAAAGAATGGAAAAAATGGAAAAAAATGCAATAAACAAACAAAAAATAATAATTGGCCAGTTGCAAAAGGAGATCAAAACAGTAACTGAAGAAAAGAATAAATTAAAAATTAGAATGGAACAAATGGAAGTGAATGACTCAAAAAGACTTCAAGAAACAGTCAAACAAAAAAATGAAAAAATAGAAGAAAATATGAAATATCTCCTAGGAAAAACAACTGACCTGGAAAATAGATCTAGGAGAGACAATCTAAGGATTATAGGGCTTTCTTGCTAGGGTATAGGACCCTGCTGAGAGGGAGTACAGAGGCCACCTTGACCTGCAGTGCACAATAGGTTTTCTGCCATATTACAGAAACGCCCTTATTGAGCAAGGAGCACATGGCATGGGAATAGGTTGAGCCTGAGGCTCACAGCTAGTTGCTCGTGAGCAGAGATGCCCTGACAGGGCCTCTCACCTGTGAGCGGGTTGCTGACATGGCTGGGTCGGCTCTCCTCTTATTGGCAGATACCATGCATATGCAATGCCCACAAGATGATTCTCTGAATGGGGATTGAGGATTGCCTACTGTTCAAGCACTCATCATGCTTGCAAAACTGTATATCAATAAGGCTGTCTGGCATAATAAACTGGAGCTCTTTTCTCACCCTATGAGTTCCCCTACCTCATTCATCTTGCCTCTGAGATCAAAGGGCTCATACAAGGTGAACTTTTAAAAGACAGCCAGGAACATTTCTTGAAAGCCACTATGATAAAAAAGAACCTAGACATCACCTTACAGGAAATCATAAAAGAAAACTGCTCTGATATTTTAGAATCAGAAGGTGAAATAGCCATTGAAAGAATCCACCAATCACCTCCTGAAAGAAACCTTAAAATTAAGTCACCAAGGAATATCGTGGCTAACTTTCATAACTAATGTACTAAAGAAAAGATATTGTAAACAGCCAGAAAGAGACAATTTAAATACCAAGAAGGCACAATAAGGATCACCCAGGAACTAGCAGCTTCCACTTTAAAGGATATAAGAGCCTGGAATCTGATATTCCAAAAAACAAAGGAACTGGGATTACAGCCAAGAATAAGATATCCAGCTAAAATGAGCATTATCTTTTAGGAAAGAAGATGGACATTCAATGATACAGGTGAATTTCACCTATTTCTAATGAAAAGACCAGAACTGAACAATAAATGTGACCTCCAAACACAGAACTCAAGAGAAACTTAAAAAGGTAAAAAAGAAAAAAAACTCTTGAGAACTCTATTTTCCGTTATGGATATACTCAGAGAATGAGGGTATAAATTGATTTTATTATGATAATATGAAAAAGAAATTAGAGGTAGAAAAGGGATAACACCGGAAGAAGAGGAAAAAGACGGTAAAATAAGGAAAATTACATCACACAAAGAGGCAAAGAAAATTTATTATAATTGAGGGAAAGAAGGGAGGGGGGATGAGCATCGTGTAAATCTTCATCTCATCATATTTGGCTCTGAGAGAATATCAGACATATTTGGTATCACAAAGAAACTTGTCTCACCTTATAAGGAAATAGGAGGGAAAGGAGGAAAAGAAAGGGAAAGACTAATAGAAGGGAAAACAGAAGAATTAGGGGAAAGGTGTAAAAAAGGGGTTTGGGCTCTAAAGCAATTCTGATATCAGATCAAGTAAAAGCAAAGATAGATCTAATTAAAAGAGACAAGAAAGGAAACTATATTTTACTGAAGGATACCATAGATAATGAAACAATATCAATACTAACCATATATGCACCAAATGGTATAGCATGGAAATTCCTAGAGGAGAAGTTAAGAGAGATGCAAGAAGAAATAGACAGCAAAATTATACTAGTGGGGGGTCTCAACCTTGCCCTTACAGAACTATAAATCAAACCACAAAATAAATAAGAAAGCAGATAAGGAGGTAAGCAAAATATTAGAAAAGTTAGGTATGATAGATCTTTGGAGAAAATTAAATGGGGACAGAAAGGAGTTTACTTTTTTCTCAGGGCTTTATGGAACTTATTCAAAAATTGACCATGTGTTAGGACAGAAAAACCTCAAAATCAAATGGAGAAAGGCAAAAATAATAAATGCATTTTTTTCAGAGCATGATGCAATAAAAATCACATGCAACATAAGGCCAGGAGAAAATAGCCCAAAAAGCAGTTGAAAACTAAATAATCTCATCTTAAAGAATGAATGGGTGAAACAGTAAATTACAGACACAATTACAAACTTCATCCAAGAGAATGACAATAATGAGACACCATACCAAAATTTGTGGGATGCAGTCAAAACAGTAATAAGGGGAAATTTTATATCTCTAGATGTTTACTTTCATAAAACAGAGAAAGAGAAGATCAATGAATTGGGCTTGCAACTAAAAACTAGAAAAAGAACAAATTAAAACCCCCCCAGTCAAATACCAAACTTGAAATCCTAAAAATAAAAGGAGAGATTAATAAAATTGAAAGTAGAAAAAAACTATTGAATTAATAAATTAAACTAAAAGTTGGATTTATGAAACAAAAACAGCAAAATAGATAAACCTTTAGTTCATTTGATTAGAAAAAGTAAAGAAGAAAATCAAATTGTCAGTATCAAAAATGAAAAGAGAAAACTTTCCACCAATGAAGAGGAAATTATAGAACAATAATTAGGAGTTACTTTGCCCAACTTTATGCCAATAAATTTGATAACTTAAGTGAAATGGAGGAATACCTACAAAAATATAGATTGCCCAGATTAACAGAAGGGGAAATAAATTACCTAAATAGTCCCATTTTAGAAAAAAGAAATAGAACAAGTCATTAATCAACTCCCTAAGAAAAAATCTCCAGGACCAGATGGATTTACATGTGAATTCTACCAACATTTAAAGAACAATTAACTCCAATATTACATAAACTATTTGAAAAAACAGGGAATGAAGGACTCCTACCAAATTCCTTTTATGCCACAGACATGAATCTGATATCTAAACCAGGTAGAACGAAAACAGAGAAAGAAAATTATAGACCAATTTCCCTAATGAATATTGATGCAAAAATCTTAAATAAAATATTAGCAAAGAGATTACAGAAAATAATCACCAGGATAATACACCATGACCAAGTAAGATTTATACCAGGAATACAAGGATGTTTCAATATTAGGAAAACTATTAGCATAATTGACTTTATCAATAAGCAAATTAACAAAAGCACATGGTTATCTTAATAGATGTAGAGAAAGCATTTGATAAAATCCAATATCCATTCCTATTTAAAATACTAGAGAATATAGGAATAAATGGACTTTTCCTTAAAATAGTCAGAGGCATCTATTTAAAACCATCAGGTAGCATCATATGTAATGGTGATAAACTGGAACCATTCCCAATAAGATAAGGGATGAAACAAGGTTATCCACTATCACCATTACTGTTCATTATTGCATTAGAAATGCTAGCTTTAGCAATAAGAGAAGGAAAGGAGATTAAAGGAATCAGAGTTGGTCATGAGGAAACCAAATTATCCTTCTTTGCAGATGATATGATGGTCTACTTAAAGAACCCTAGAGAATCAACTAAAAAATATTAGAAATAATCTACAACTTTAGCAAAGTTGCAGAATACAAAATAAATCCACATAAATCATCAGCATTTTTATACATCACTAACAAAATCCAACAGCAAGAGATAGAAAGGGAAATTCCATTTAAAATAACTGTCCATAGTATAAAATATTTGGGAATATATCTGCCAAGGGAAAGTCAGGGACTATATGAGGAAAACTATAGAACATTTTCCACAAAAATAAAGCCAGATCTAAACAATTGGAAAAATATCAAGTGCTCTTGGATAGGTCAAGCGCATGTAATAAAGATGACAATACTACCTAAACTAATCTATTTATTTAATGCTATACCAATCATACTCATAAGAAATTATTTTACTAAAAGATAACTGTATAGATATGTATACATATATTGGATTTGTCATATAATTTAACATTTAACATGTATTAAAAAAGGTTAAGAATTTCAAGGGAATTAATGAAAAAAAAAAAGGCCGATGAAGGCGGCCTTGCTATACCAGATCTAAAACTATATTATAAAGCAGCAGTCATCAAAACCATTTCGAAATGGCTAAGAAATAGAGTAGTAGATCAGTGGCATAGGGATAGAATCAAAGGACAAACTAGGCAATAACTATAGCACTCTAGTGTTTGATAAACCCAAAGACATAGCTCTTGGAATAAGTACTCACTATACGACAAAAACTGCTGGGAAAATTGGAAACTAGTGTGGAAGAAATTAGGGCTTGACCCATACCTAACACCACATACCAAGATAAGATCTAAATGGGTTCATGATTAGCTATAAGGAGTGATATTATAAGCAAATGAGAGGAACATAGGATAGTTTACCCCTCAGACTTGTGGAGAAGGAAGGAATTTGTGTCCAAAGAAGAATTGGAACTCTTAATTGAACACCAGATAGATAATTTTGATTATATTAAGTTAAACAGTTTTTGTACAAACAAAACTAATGCAGACAAGATTAGGAGGGAAGCAATAAATTGGGAAATCATCTTTGCATTTAAGGGTTCTGATAAAGGCCTCATTTCTAAAATATATAGAGAATTGTCTCATATTTATAAGAATTCAAGCCAATCCAAGCCAATCGATAAATGGTCAAAGAATATGAACAGACAATTTTCAGATGATGAAATTAAAACTCTTTCTAGTTATATGAAAAGGTGCTCCAAATCATGATTGATCAGAGAAATGCAAATTAAGACAACTCTGAGGTACCACTATATGCCTGTCAGATTAGTTAAAATGACAAGAAATGATAATGCAAATGTTGGAGTTGATGTGGGAAAACTGGGACACTGATACATTGTTGGTGGAATTGTGAACGGATCCAGCCATTCTGGAGAGCAATTTGGAACTATGCTCAAAAAGTTATCAAGCTGTGCATACCCTTTGACCCAGCAGTGTTCCTATTGGGCCTATATCCCAAAGACATCATAAAGGAAGGAAAGGGCCCCACATGTTTGTGGCAGCCCTTTTTGTAGTGGCTAGAAACTGGAAACTGAATGGATGCCCATCAATTGGAAAATGGCTGAACAAATTATGGTATATGAATCTTATGGAATATTATTGTTCTGTAAGAAATGACCAGCAGGATGATTTCAGAGAGGCCTGGAGAGGCTTGCATGGACTGATACTGAGTGAAATCAGCAGAATCAGGAGATCATTATTCACGGCAACAACAATACTATATGATGATCAATTCTGATGGACATGGCTCTCTTCAACAATGAAATGTTTCAAGCCAGCTTCAGTTGTTCAGTGAAGAAAGCCATATATGCCCAGAGAGACGGATATGAAATGTGGACCACAACGTAACATTTTCATGCTTTCTATTGATGTTTGCTTGCATTTTGTTTCCTTTATCTGATTTTTTTCTTGTAGATACGATTTTTCTTGCACAACAATGATGTGTGGAAATATGTATACATATATTCGATTTGTCAAGTATTTTAACATAATTAACATGTAGTATATTTCTTGTCATCTAAGGGAGGGGTGGGGACTACGGGGGAAAAATTTGTAGCATAAAGCTTTGTAAGGGTCAATGTTGAAGAATTACCCATACATATGTTATGCAAATAAAAAGCTTTAATAAAAAAAAAAAAGAAAAAAAAAGAATTCAAGCCATTCTCCAATCGATAAATGGTCAAAGAATATGAACAGACAATTTTCAGATGATGAAATTAAAACTATTTCCAGTCATATGAAAAGGTGCTCCAAATCACTATTGATCACAGAAATGCAAATTCAGACAACTCTGAGATACCACTACAGACCTGTCAGATTGCCTAAAATGACAGGAAAAGATAACAATGAATGCTGGATGGGATGTGGGAAAGCTGGGTCATTAATACATTGTTGGTGGAACTGTGAACGGATCCAACCATTCTGGAGAGCAATTTGGAACTATGCTCCAAAAGTTATCAAACTGTGCATACCATTTCACCCAGCAGTGTTTCTACTGGGCCTACATCCTAAAGAGATCTTAAAGGAAATGTTTGTGGCAGCCCTTTTTGTAGTGGCAAGAAATTGGAAACTGAAAGGTTGCCCATCAATTGGAGAATGGCTGAATAAATTAGTACAGGGCTGCTCAGGATGGCATGCCCTCATTAGAGAAACATAATTAAGTTAGCTCAAAAATGTGATTTGCACTGTTAGATAATTCACCCCAAATGTTCATAGGGAGTATGTGCATCTGATCTGTGATAGAGCATTCTGAGCTCATGTTGGTCTGATCAGCCACAGTCAGACAAACTAATTTGATTCTAACATTAGTGATATTATTTTGGTCTTCTTCAAGAATGAAAGACTATTGACCAATAAACATGGAAGATTTGATGTAAAGTAAATTTGAGGAAATGACATAAAAACGATTAAGGAACGAAGAAGAGTAGTACACTGGATGCAGAAGCAAGGGAGAGGTAGAATGGGGACAAATTATTTCACATGAAAAGACAAGAAAAACCTATTACAGTGGAAGAAATGATGGAAAGATGGGCAATGGCCATTTTATGAACTTTATTCTCATCAGTGCTGGCTGAAAGAGGGAATGATATGCACAAAATTAGTTAAATATAAAAATCTATTCTACCTGACTTGAGGTCGGAGGAGAGGACTTTAAGTATGTCTGGGTTTGGGAGTGTTAGGGATAGATGGGGGCACTGACAGAAGAAGGAAAGACCAAGAGAAGTGGTAGACAGAAGCAAAACACTATTGGAGAGAGAAAGGGTGAGGACAAACAAAAGGAAAAAAAAGAAGGAAGGAAATTCACAGATAGCAATCATAATCACACATATGAATGAAATGATCCCTCCCGTAAAATGGAAGTATATGGTAGAGTGGGTCAAAAGCCAAACTTCTATAATAGGTTATTTAAGAGGCACACTTGAAACACACACACACACACACACACACACACACACACACACACACACACACTAAAGATAAGGGTTAAAGCAGACTCTATTATGCTTTAGCTGAAGTTAAAAAAAACAAACCACAAGACAACAACAACAACAACAAAAAACAATTCACTGAGATAGTAGTCCTAATCTTAGACAAAGCAAAAGCATAAATAGAAATAATTAAAAGAGATAAAGAAGGAAAATACATTTTGCTAAAAGGTAGCATAGAAAATGATGTAATATAAATGCTAAGCATATATACACTAAGTGGCATAGCATACAAATTCTTAAAGAAGTTAAGTAAGTTAAAGGTTCATGACCAAATAAGAGATAAAAGAGCATTATGAATTGTAAAATAGATAACATTGATTTTATTAAATTAAAAAGGTTTTGCACAAACAAAACTAATGCAACCAAGATTATAAGGAAAGCAAAAAGCTGGGAAACAATTTTTATAGCAATGTCTAATAAAGGCCTCATTTCTTTTTTTTTTTTAATAAAGCTTTTTATTTGCAAAACATATGAGTGACTTTTCAATATTGACCTTTGCAAAAAAAAAAACAAAACTTTTTTTTTCCAAAGCTTTTCCTTTCCCTCCCCCCGCCCCCCACCCCTAGATGACAGGTAATCTAATACATGCTAGATAGGATAAATTATATGACACATACAATACATGTATACATATCTATACAGTTATCTTACTGCACAAGAAACATCAGATCTAGAAAGAGAAGGAAAAAAAACAACCTAAGAAGGAAAACAGAATGCATGGAAATATTCACAGAAAGCGTTAAAATGCTGTGTTGTGGTTCACTCTCAGTTCCCACAGCCCTCTCTCTGGATGTATATGATTATCTTCATCGCAACACAACTGGTTTGAATCACATCATTGTTGAAGAGAACCATGTCCATCAAAATTGATCATCGTATAGTCTTGTTGCTGTGTATAATGTTCTCCTGGTTCTGCTGATTTCACTCAGCATCAGTTCATGCAAGTCTCTCCAATCCTCTCTGAAATCCTCCTGTTGGTCATTTCTTACAGAACAATAATATTCCATAACATTCATATACCATAATTTATTCAGCCATTCTCCAATTCATGGGCATCTTTTCAATTTCCAGTTTTTTGCCACTACAAAAAGGGCTGCCACAAACATTTTTGCACATGTGGGTCCCTTTCCCTCCTTAAAAATCTCTTTGGGATATAGGCCCAGTAGAAACACTGCTGGGTCAAAGGGTATGCACTGTTTGATAACTCTTTGAGCATAGCTCCAAATTGCTCTCCAGAATGGTTGGATCCGTTCACAGTTCCACCAACAATGTATCAGTGTCCCAGTTTTCCCACATCCCCTCCAACAGCTATCATTATCATTTCCTGTCATTTTAGCCAATCTGACAGGTGTGTAGTGGTATCTCAGAGTTGTCTTAATTTGCATTTCTCTGATCAATAGTGACTTGGAGCACCTTTTCATGTGACCGGAAATAGTTTCAATTTCTTCCTCTGAAAATTGTCTGTTCATATCTTTTGACCATTTGTCAATTGGAGAATGGCTTGAATTCTTATATATTTGAGTCAATTCTCTATATATTTTAGAAATGAGGCCATAAAGGCCTCATTTCTCAAATATATAGTGAACTGAGTTAAATTTATATGCATTTTCCAATTGACAAATGGTCAAAGGATATTGACACTTTTCAGATGAAAAAATCAAAGCTATCTATGGGCAAGTGAAGAAGTGTTCTAAATAACTTGTGATTAGAGAAATGCAAATCAAAACAACTCTGAGGCACACCTCAAATCTATCAAATGTGACAATAAAAGAAAATTACAAACATTGGAAAAGATGTGGGAAAATTGTGACACTAAAAGCATATCTATAGAAATTGTGAACTGATCCAACCAATCTGGAGAATACCCAAAGGGCAACCAAACCCTTTGATCCAACAATACCACTATGGGGTCTGTATCCCAAAGAGATCATAACAAATGGAAAAGGATCTACATGTGGAAAAATATTTATAGCCCTTTTCATGGTGTCAAAATATTGGAAATTGAGGGATTGCCCATTTATTGGAGAATGGCTGAACAAGTTTTGGTATATAAAAGTAATAGAATACTATTGTGCAATAAATAAGACATGATGAACAGATAGATTACAGAAACACCTGAAAAGACTTGTACAAATTGATAGAGTGAAATGTACAGAACCAGGAGAACTATATCAGCAACACTGGGTGATATTCAGTGATGAATCATTCAATTCTTTTCCATAACACAATTAAAAAGAACTCAAAAGGGAAAATACCATGTACATCTACCTTTTTCAGTTTCTTCTTTTTCTTGTTTTTTTTCCTTTTGATTTGTTTCTTTTTTCACATCCGTTATTACTATGGAAATGTTTTACATATAGTATTTGTATAATCTATAACAAATTGGTTACCAGTTCAAGAAGGGGGAGGAAGGGATTGGAACTCAAAATCTGTTAAAAATGAATGCTAAGAATTATTTTGACATATAACTGGGAGGAATATTATTAAAATAAATAGTCTTTATGATGTAACAGAACCGTGTCCCTGATCTTTGGGAGGGAGGGAGGTGGACCTGGGTTGGAAAACCCCTGAATCTCAATCCCTCCAGACTCTGGGAAAACTACCTGGTTCCTATGGGAAACTCCCACCTCCAATTGATCTGGGAATCACTTTGGTCTGGGAAACAATCACTATCCTTATTGATTTGGAAATTAGCCCCCTAATGTCCCTAATAATAAAAGGCTAAATAAAAATTCAGACTCTGTATTCCAAACTTCACCATCTTCCTAATCAAGAAGCAGCCCATGGAGAAAAAGAGTTTCTCAATGAAAATAAATCAATTTTGCCAAAAACCTTGCTTGCAGACTGGGACTGCAAATTCTTTTGCAAAACTTGCAACACCGGAGTGGGACCCCCATTGCTGTTAGGGTATCTCATTCCTCAACATTTATTTCCTCCCACTTATCACCTGCTACAGATAATATGTGGAAAAATAATAGCACACTTTGTGTAGTGCTTTAAGGTTTATAAAATATATCCTGAGTGCTCTCTTCTACTAGTAATAACTCCAAGTAAATCTTCCAATTATTTCTTGCCTTAGACCAGCTTATATATGCATATTTATCAAACTGTAGCCTTGGTTCAGGCTCACACCCTACACTGCAAGCACAGATTATTCATTTATACCTTACCCATTATTTTATGCAAGTTAAAATCATCGTTTGGACATTTTGAATAGAAAACTACTTTACTCTTATTTAGACTATACATTTTTTTCCTGAGATATGAGTGATATAATATGGGAAAGAATAATATGCTGAGTTTTCTTTATTGACTCAGTTCACTTTAGTAATTTGCAAAGATTTGCTTTCCTTGGAAAGTAAAGATAAAACTTTTAAAATGCTTTATGCTATCTAATTTGAATACTTCTAATATTATTTTATTAATATTTATGTTTATGTTAGCTTATGAAAGTTAAATTAATAAATGTTTAAATCATGATACTTACTGATGTAAGTAAATCATGATGTAAGTAAATCATGATACTTACATGATAATTACTGACCTAAAGGGTTAAGTCAATAGCCACATGATAATAGGACACGATACAACCTTTGTGCTTGGGATCATTAGTTGACTAGGAAATTTTTAGGACCAGTAAAAACATATGCAAATACTTTACAAATTTCCCAACCAATGGATTTTTATAAATCTGAAGATGTTTGCCCAAGGATGGGGTCTAAAGACAAGACCATACTATTACACATACTACCCTTCTAGGACAAGCATTTAGTATGCCTCTTCAGGCTAGAATTCTAAGTTAGAATAAATCTGACTGATGAACTAAAAACTAAATTACGAAAAGAGGAGTCTTAAATTATAGGACTTGCGTCACAGAGTGTCAGAACTCAAAGACATCTTATTTAGTCCAGCTGCTTTCCATTACAGATTGGAAACTGAAGTCTAGAGATTTGAAGTGACTTTTCCAAAATCACACCAAAACAATGCAGAGCTGGTAATTTTTTCTACTGCCTGACCTTTCTATGACCAGAGGATTAGTGATCACAGAGGCAGCAAATAGTGAAGCTGTTTACTTTTAGTTTTACTGTTAGAATGTTTACTTTTATATGTATGAAAAAGATGAGGATATTTGTAATATGTATGTATATTGAGGAGAGTATCAAAGTATACATTTCACATAAGCTATGTGAAAGCACAGATTTAATAATCTTGGGATATTTCTTAGTGCCAGTTTTTCCCATAATAAATGAAATAAATTATTTATTGAATGAATAGACAAATGAATGGGATTTCAATTAAAATAATTTCTGAGAAACATTTATGCTAATTATTTACTTGTCACAAAGAATGCCCTGAGTCACACATTTATTTTTAAGAGGTCACCAAATTAAAAGTGTCTTGACATTGGAATCAGGAGATAAAGTTTCAGTTCTCCCATTAACTCAAAGAAGTAAGCCATTTCCCCTCCTTGAACCTCAGTTTTTTTCTTTGTCAAATTAGGAACTTGCATTAGATAATTTCTATAATCCCTTCTGTCTCAACAGTTGAAAGATTCAATAATTTTAATTGTATCAATTTAAAATAAAAATCAACAATAAGCAAAACAAAATCCTAGTTTTAAAAAATGTTTATTCATTTCAAGAACTTTTTATTAGTACCATGTTAAATTTAAGAGAAAATATATACTTCTCAACTGGATTTGGCTAAAACCTAAATGCTTTGGAAAAATGTCTTGCCCAGGAAAAACACAAATTCAAAAGGCCAAGAAAAAATAAATAAATAAATAAAAATAAACAAAGGGAATCTATTAGAAACAATGGAACATTGACCCTAATTTTGCAACATAAATCACATGTTTTGTCTTATTGAAGCAGTGATGGATTGATTGAATAGCAGGTTTATTCAAACACTCCTATTTACCTCTTTTTTCATTCTACCATTGACTCATTTCCTCAGTAGTTTTCCCAAAATTAAAAAAAAAAAGCAAACTCTCCTATTGTTTTAGAAAGTTGTTTCAAAGGATCTATAACTTTTTTTTCTCTTTTTTTTTAAGTTGTAACATCTCTTCCCATTTTCCCCAGTTAGGGACACTTCATTATTGAAAATCTTGAAATAATTTACTAACTAGCTTAACTCTCTCTCTTTATCTCTCTCTCTCTCTCTCTCTGTCTCCTGCCCCCCATCTCTTTTTCTTTCTCCCCTCAACACTTCCCTATACCCACCTCATCCTTCCCATAAGGCATATAGAATAATTCAAAATCTAAGCTGTACCACCTAACTTTTTTCCCCTTCAACATTAAGTTTTTATATCATTTGGAAAATGTTTCTAGTTAACACAGTACAAGATTAAATAATCTCACAATACAGTATGAAAAATGAGGATTTTTTCCTATCTTATATTCTCTTCTTCAAACATAGGCTGAATGAACACTTTCATGTATATTTCTTTCATATATGTATTGGACTAGTTTGTAATTGAAGACCTATTTCCAATTTTTAAAATCTGTGACCTTCCATTTATAGGTAAAGAACTATTTAAATGATTTTAAGAAACCATGCCCTCTGTGACTATGAGATTATCTCTTTATCTGTATTAAGTTAATTACAAAACTGCTTAGGTAAGGAAACATTTTTGGTTGCCTAGTCAGCAGTTTAAATGAGATTAATCTTCTAGCAACACTTAATGAAAACTAAATCACACATCAACATGCTTTAACAGGAAAATGATGAAATAGCAAATGAATCACCCAATTAAATATTTTTTAAATAAGCAAAATATACCTTGCAAAATATAATGAAGAAAAAGGCCCTCATACTATCTTTTGCTCTTCCATAAAATATGGAGAGATTCTGAATATGAATATACATTTGCTATGAAACTGTTGTTGAAATGGATTATTGCTTGATCAGGATAAGAGGAAACTGCTTAATTAAATAATAATTATTGATCTCTCAGACTATGATATTACAAAAGATATTGTGAGATGGGTGAATATAACAACATTTCTATTCTAGCATCATAGTGATCCAACATAAGAAAAATAAATTACACAGTTATAATTCTAACAAGTAGTCAAATCTTGTCATTTTATGGTTAATTTCTGTATTAATTTTCTGTTCTCCAGGAGCTGGTAGAGTAGTTTGCCTTTGCTGGAATTAGATTATCCAGGGACCAAGATGATTTGATGGACTATGGTCCCACCTTCTCAGGAAAGTGAATCTATAAGATGCAACAATTCCACAGAAATGTTGTAATTTATCTACCATTAATTATGAATAGCAGAATTTATGGCAATCTGATTTTATATTGCAGATCCTGAAGACGTTTAGTCTTCATGAAGATAAGAAACCATCAGCAGCAGCAATAACAACAACAAATTTATGGAGTGTCAATTGTACATTTATTGATAATACAATAATAAATAAAGAAGAGTCTTTGCCCTCAGAGGCGTTGCATCTAATTTGCTAGTTAGGACATAAAAATAACTAGATAATTATGGTAGAATCCTGAGAAGATAGAGGAATGGAAAATTTTCTAAGAGAAATTCTTTCTCCAACATACTAAATAATACTTTTGTATTTACAAAATGTGGAATAGTCAGTAATGATAGGAAAAGAAAAACCAAAGTATAAGATACCATAGAAAAATAACTGGCACTTAGCTCATATTCCTACCTCTTGGTTTTCCATAAAGCTTACTGTATATTTCCTGGGCAAGGCAACTTTGAAACTCTCAAGGCTATAGTAGTTTTTGGTAAAGATTTGGGAATAAAGACTTTGATAGCCTATCCTCCATCCTCCTCACACTCTCAGACAACAGTCTGTGGGAATTCACTCCAATATCAAACTCACCCTCACATTAACCATTTTGAGTACCGCTGAAGTAGTATATCTGTTCATCCTCATCTAAACGTAGTGCTCTGAGTAAATAAAAAAGAAAACAGCAAGTTGAATAAATGTTTTTGGTTGATTGACATATAATCCACAAGTTTTTCTGAGTCAAATTTTCCTGAGAAAAGAGGAGGAATTACCAAAAAAAAATTCTATATGCTATCCTTAAATAAAAGTAGGACAAATCCAAAAAATCCTTTCAGAATTGTTCAGAAGAGTAATCAGAGAATTAATTGAAAATTTCAAAGAAATAAGGGCAGGAGTTAGAACTCTTAAGAAAAAGTCAGCAGGTCTAATTAATTGTAGACTAAAAATAAAAGATTTTCAATAGTAGTAGGAGAATGAAAGAATTAGAAAAAAACCTTTGGATAATATTTTTAACTAATGACTTCAAATTCAGTATTTTTATTTTTTAGAACTCATTTCTAAGATTGGGAAGTCTTGCCTCTTTTAAATTTTATTTCATTATTATTTCTTTGGATTTTTTTAGAATAGTAATAAAGAACAAATTTTATAAAAAGCATCGAATCAAAACTTTCACATTCTGAAGAGAATAAATAAGAACAATACAGGATTAAACCATGAAGAAACCAAGGGAGAAAAATAGAATTATAAAGAACAAAGGAGAACAAGTTGTACTAAAAATATCATATCTTGCAAAGCTAGGCTTAAATAGTTATGAAATAAATTACTTGTTCAGTACAAAAAAATGAATCTTTCCTTCAAAATAGAGTTGAATAAAGTACTTAGCATGCAAATATCAGATAATTAAATAGTTTCAAATACTAGGAATAAATAGTATATGAGAAGAAAAGGTAAAAAAAAAAGTGAATTCATTTTTCAGGGGAAAAATTATCCCATCACTAGTAAATTGAAATAGGTAGTAGGATAAAGTAGAGGAATGTTTTTCATATGGGGAGTGGAAATCAGGTTCAGATAATCACTGATATGCATGAGAGCCTTTCAATTTCTTCTCTTTCCCTTGGGGATGTAGAGAAAATAAGGATAAGACAGTTAGGGAGAAGGTCATAGAGGAAGGAGTAGGAAATGGTACAGATTGCAGATAGGGAATTATCTGGTAGTTTCATGAATTGATCCTATAAGGGTAAAAGTGCTGAGACAAAGATCTTTTGGGGAAGAGATAATGTGAGAAATCTAGAATTGGTAAGAGATGAAGGGTAAGTTGAAATGAGATTAAAGGATAATAAAAAATGTGGAAGGAAAACAACTCATTTTAGAAAAAGAATTATTAAAAATTATTGTCACTGAAATAGAAAAGTGGACATGAAGCCTTTCCTGATCTATGCCTATCCAGTTGCTAATGTCTTACATTCTCAAATTGTTTTGTATCTCACAAGTCACATATTAATATCATGTTACATATGCATGCATATATGTATATACATACCCTCCAATTATTATTTCAATAGATGCAAACCAATATTTCTATAAAATATAGCACCCAGTTTTGGTAAGAGAACAAACAAATACAACAAAAAGCACAGGAACAGAAAGAAATAGGGTGCAAAACCCAGATAGCTTTCTAGCTCATTTGATGTAGTAACTTACTTCTACCTAGGCTTAAGGTGGGTTTTCATATCACTTTGACTCAGACAAAACAAAACATGTTGGAAACCTGACCTTAGCTTTTCTAACATGAGACTATTCTGAAAGGATGACGGAACATATAGACAAATAGAACTCCATCACTCTCTGCATTACAAAAATAAGAAGACCAATAACCTGATCTATGATAAAAATTCCTATATGTTCCTAAATTACTAGAAAACTGGGACACATGAAGGAATAAAAATAACTTGGTTATCTATACCTATTTTGACCATATGATTACAGTGCAACAACCCAGTGGATAATCTCATGAATAGTATGACTCAGCTGATGATTTTTATAATTCTTGCCTTGACATATATGATCAGAAACTGCTGACTGGTCAGAGTGTCCTTATCCCAAATGTCTTCCTAAACACTTTATCAAACCAACCATGATCAAAGAGGCATTATTCACTGCTACAGCAGCTAAATGATCAACTGGAATACACTTTATACTAAATAGAATACATAATTTAGTATTGCCTATGAAGTATCAGCTCAGAAGTATTGTATTAAGTAAATCTTTATATAGCTTCATTTTTTTGCTTTGTAAGGATTGTGAATTTCTCAGACATGATTTAAACACAAATATAAATTATTGCTTTTGTGTTATTTTGCTATTTTGGTGGTGATTTAAAAATTCCTTTTTTAAAAACACTTACTCAACTAAATATTGTGTAATTTTCTGAACTTTAGATATATCATATTTTTGGTTAAAAAGTTTCTTGATTGGGGCAGCTAGGTGGCGCGGTGGATAGAGCACCAGCCCTGAATTAAGGAACACCTGAGTTCAAATCTGGCCTCAGACACTTAACATTTCCTAGCTGTGTGACCCTGGGCAAGTCACAAGTCACTTAACCCCAATTGCCTCAGCCAAAAGCAAAAAAAAAAAAAAAAAAAAAAAAGTTTCTTGATTGGAACGAAGAGACAAAATCATAGAAACAGTTATATTATTTGAAAAGTTTTGTTCTGGCTAAATTCTGGAGAAGAAACCATACTCTATGCATTCTCTCTACATCCCTACCCATGTCTGGATAATCAGATTTTCAGAATAGGCCCTCATTTTCCTGTGGTAAATTTGGCTAATAAATTTGTTAATTGTAGAGAGCTATTACCTTAAGGTTAAAAGGAAGTATAGCAAAGGTTAAATTGTTAAAGCTTTGTAACATGAATGTTTATGAGGATCAGTAGTATTGAAAACTTTTAAGACACCTGTAATTCAACAAACTATGGTAAACTTAAAAAAATAACAGGAATAAGGCCAACAAGGGAGCAAAGATGTTTTAATAATAACACAAAATATTCTCACTTTATAGGTTTTATCTTTTGGCAAAAAAAATTAATTGTAAACATCATCAGGCTTATGAGTACAGAATTAAAATAGTGGAATATAAGATCTGCAAGCTATTTTAGGAATCATTTGGTTTAATTCTTCTCATTTCATACATTAGGGAAACCAAGGGCCAGATAGATGATGTGACCAGTTCAATTTCACATAGCTTGTCCATAACATCTATGGGACTAAAATCCAGACATTCATACTCCCAGTTTAATACTGGTTCTATTTGTGATAAAATTGAATGGGTTTAAGTTAAAAACAGATAGCACAGCTCTAAAATTATACACAATATTTCACAAATATAAAAAAAAATTCAGTGATTTAAAGGAAAGTAATGAAAATGATCCAGATCTATACAAGTGAGAAAGAAGAATCAATTATGCATATTTTTAAAAAAATGTGCTTAACAGAATGAAGTGTGACTTTTGTAGTAAATCAGAGTATGTTACTGGATTATCTTTAGAATATATGAATTATCATAAAGTATATTTTGTCTTCATTTTCAAGAATTGAGCAAGGAAAAGTAAAATGGAATGTTAGCAAATTGCATACATAAAGGAAAGATATTTGACTGTAATGCTTGAAAATCATTACAATTTATGAAAGGTTTTACAATTTTTCTTAGAGGATTTGAATCATGGTAAAGAGGAATTAGTATAGGACCTATAGTCAGAAGATTGTCAGATAGGTTTTGAACCCTGTTTCAGAAATTTTTTAGTTTCATAATAATAGACAAATTCACTTCATTTTGCTGAGCCTTATAGATAAATTATAGATAAAATGGGGGTAATAATTCCATATGTATCTCAAAGCATTGTTGAAACAACCCAATAAGAGAATAAATGTATACTGGTTTTTAAGACTTCATATAAATATGTTAGTGTTTTGCTTTTTTTTTTTTTTTTCCCCTTTGGAAAGATTCACTAATAGCCTTACCTTGAGATATAGGAATTCACTAGAATAAAGTAATACTTGTTTTAGGTCTATGTGGTATGACTAATAATTCTTTTTAGCATATATGTTTTTTTTCCCCTGCTGAAATTCTGCTTTTTGTTAGTTCTTATTCTCAGACTCCAATTAACTTTTACAATTTTTTTTTTTTTTTTTGCTGAGGCAATTGGGGTTAAGTGACTTGCTCAGGGTCACACAGCTAGGAAGCGTCTGAGACCACATTTGAACTCAGGTCCTCCTGACTTCAGGGCTGGTGCTCTATTCATTGCGCCACCTAGCTGCCCCCTACAAAATTTCTCTTGAAGGAAGAAATCTCTAGCCAAAGGGATTAATTTATCTAACAATGTAGCAATATAAAAATCATTGTAGGTGCATTTTCTGACTCTTTCCAGGGATTCAGTCAACTCAATTGCTGGAATGATAAAAGAGTTCTTCATAGCTCACGAGATAAGGAAAAAAAAAATCTCATCAGACACAGTTGCTCTCAGAGGGCACAAAGGCAACCAAAATCCTTTTAATATCTAAAAATGCCAATAGCTCTACCTTGAGTCTAGGTTACAGAAGGGTGATTTTTTTCCCGTCATGTAACTTTTTCCCAGACAGATAACGAAGGTTTCTGTATGTTATTATATATGAACTATCTATCAGAACAGGAGTAAAGACATTCTTTCTCTCAGCAGTCTAGAGGAAAAGGTAAGGTTATAAGAAGCAAGAAGACATTATTAATAAGAACACAGCCAGTCACAAAATTCCTTCTGTTCTCATGCCCGAGCCACAGTTTTGTAGATCTGCTTTTAAAATCTGTATTAAGCTACTATTTTAAGATTTATTGTACTACTTTTATAAATCTTCTATTATATAATTTTAAAATGGTATATCAGACATATCTTTGGTTAATTCTCTCTTCCTATTAAATATATCCAGAACACTATTAAGAGAAAGGTCTATTTAAAGCTGTGGTTGTACATTCAAAATTAATTCTCTTTCTTAAATGATATGTTAATCAGACATTTTAATAGCTTAAATGAAGGTAATTAAATTAAAAAAAAACTGCTAGTATCATGAGACACACAATACAAAAATTATATGGTTATAGTTACCAGATAAATTTCATCTTGGCCAACTATGTAATTAGAACATTACAATGAGGCTATGACTATTAACTAGGTGCAAAGATATCAACTGCTTATTCATTTCTTAGGGCTATAGACTAAAATGCTCACGTTCCTTTCTTTATAATGAGTTGGAAGGATAATTAGCTCCTCTTATCAAATCTTTTGCACTATGGCAATGGAAAGTCTGTGAAGTTGTTGGGTACATTGATGAAGGAATTAGTGAATTTAGAAATAAAAAAAATCTGAAACAGAAAGTGAGAAAATTTTGTAAAAATAGAAAAAAAAATTGTAATGATTGTGTTGACTTCAAGCAGGAAGAATCTACTTAAAAAAGAAAAACCTGGAATATGAAGTCTTTGATCTTTTCTCATTTCCTGATGTCTTCTTTAAAACTCATTGCTCATTGGGCAATATATCAACTTTTGTCTTTATTTGTTGGAACACTTTCCAGTTTGTTTAAATGTTAATTGCCTTTTACTTCCTCCATTCTTCTTCTTTTGGTCTTCTCTTTTGATTTTTTCTTCACCTCTATCTACATGCAAATCTCTTCTGCCAAATTAATGATTTCTTCACTAGCAACATTCTGCAGAAACTTTTTTTGTTTGTTTTTTGTGTGCCTTAGTTCCACAAAGATAAGACTGTGGTTTCAAGCCATAGGAAATATCAAACTTATTGCTAGTGCAGTTAATTTTTATATAAAGGCATATAAAATACAACACTTGCTGTAAAATTCTTTCCCCTATAACTTTATGATATTAAACATGTAATTCTAAAAGTGCAGCTCTAAATTAGCATGTATTTTAAACAACAAACGACAACAAAAAACCTGGTAACAGAGAAGAGAAAGTTTTCAAACTATTAGAACTATTAGAAATTTCTAATACTTGAATCTAATTTAGCCCTGACTTGATTATAAAGAGCCTGGACTTTGATGATATTTATAGAGCATCAACTATATTTAGGATGAATTTTAATATATGGTCAACTCAGACTCTGGACGTCTTTGACTCAAGCAAGTCCAAGAGTCTATTTCAAATTGATTTCCTGGGGAAAGGCCAAACCAAGAATCTTTTTGGAATTTTTCAGAATGAGAATAGCACACTAATAGACCTAAAAGTTCTATTAGTAGCACTTAGCATTAAACTGGACTGAACTATGGTTTGTAGGAAATTTGAGGAATGGTAATTAGATTTTTCAGTTGGATATGAATTTTTATTTTTTTTTCTGCCACCATTCACAAACTACACAATTATACATGAAATAATCTTAATATATATTTCCTATCAAATATATGAATTGTCATACCCCTCATTAATAGGAATCGTATTATTAGATACAAGTTCAAAAAATCTGCTACACAAGGAGTATCAAACATTTGATAATTTATTTCTTGTTACTCAGTACCTCTCATATTAGACAATGACATGCAGAGTTCAAATATCTCAATCTTTATTTAAAATTAGATTTCCATCTTGTACTCATATTCTAGCTATGAATTACATTAATTCTCTTATTATTGCTAAGTGCAGATGTAGAGATTTTCTACAGTTAATTTTCACCAAAAATTGTTTTCAATAATATAATCTATCAGTGATGCTGAGTGACAAGGTGATTTCAGTGTGTATTCAATGATTAAAAAAAGAGTATTTTTTATTTTTTAAGAGAAACTGGTTCAAACATTTTTTCTCCTATCCTTTACATAGAATCATTAATATTATAGAGTAGTGCAGAAAAGAAGATATGATAATAAAGTCATGCAAGCAAAAAGAATAACATTGTCAGAAAATATTCAGACTTTTAAAATAAGTTTGAGGAGGCTTTGAGGAAAGAATTTGTACAATAAATATAATAATACATTGCTTTTGGTGACTTTGTGCGCTACATTTATTTGATTAAGCATTTCTCCAAAGTAAGGTTTTATTGCTCATGGATCAAGCAGAACCTCAGCTAAATTATAAAGAAATGAATCTCTTTCTTTTTATTCTGCCTTTACTTCTCCAACCACTCTTGGCCTACAATTCAGTTCTCCCTCTTATCTTAGGAATGTAGTGTTGCCATTCAGATCCAATTATTCCTGTTATGGAATATGGAATATCATCCATAATAGCTAATGGATTACCTCATTTATAACATAATGGGAGTTTAAAGTGTAACTGTGCTAAATATAGGATTTTTTTTTTTAAAAGACACCCATGGAGAGAGTGCTACAAATACAAAAGAACAAATCTCTAGTAATGAAATTCCAGTCATCGATAAAAGAAATATTTTAGGGTCTTCCCAGGATACCTAAATTAACAACACATAGGCAAATACTTGACCTACCTAAGCATTATAAAGCTGACTTTGATTGTAGGGATTTCAAAGGAACCACACACATTCATCCTATTTTACCTTAAATGTTATTGATGTCTTTTGTTTTTGAATTACATTCATTTCTAAATATTATTCCCTTTCTCAATGATTTTTCCTTTGTAATAAACATAAAACAAAACAAAACAAAAGGCCACACAGGATATTATAATCATACAACATTCAGTTTCATTCTATTGTTCTTTTCATTTGTATTTACTTATTTAATATTTATTTATTGGTTCTGCTTTCTTTATTCTGCTTATCACTGTTTCCATGTGTTTCTTGGAATTCCTCATCTTTGCCATTTCCTATACTGCAATAATATGTCATTATATTCCACATGCCACAATTCATTAGCCTTTTTCCACTTGGTAGATGCTCAGTTTTGTTTACTGTTTTTTGCTCCCATGCTGTTATTAATATTTTTGTGAGAGTTTTTAAAAAGTCTTTAACCTTCTGGAGGGATATATTATCAACAATGTAGACTCAGATTCAAAGACATAGAAAATATAATCACTTTTCCCAACATAATTTCAAATACTCTTCTAGAATAATTCATATGGTTCTATTCATAGTGCTCTAATGGTTTATCAGCATATCTGTCTTTCTGAATCAACTCTAATATTGATGAAATCTATGTTGTCATTTTTGACAATTTGCTGGGTATAAGGCAAAACCTCAAAGTCTTTTTATAACCCATTTTAAAAAATTACAGTCTTTCATATTGTTGCTCATAGTTTGCAGAGCTTTTTGAGAACTATTTTTTTTCATATTTTTGAACTTTTTTATGTGGAGAAATGACTACGGCCTAGGTAATTTTGTCCATTATCTATTCAACTTGTATATTTAATATTTTTTCAGAAAAATTTGATATTTCCCTATTGGAAATTTCCCTTTATATCATGCCTGCATTATGTATGCATGTATATGGAACTAAATTGGTTGAGTTTTCTCTCAAGTCATCATTGTAAAAGACCATCCATCTTTCCCTATTTTTTTTAATGGTATGTGACCTTCTATTATGAACTTATTGTAATGTATAGTAGGAGATGCTGATCTAAAATTTTTTTTAACCAAACTGCTCTTCTTGTTCTTTCCTATATTATTTGTTTTCTTAACTTTATCACACATTGGGCTACTGTTTTTAATTACTTCTGATTCTTGCATATTTAGTCTCATCCATTGATTTTCTTTTCAATTTTTTTAAATTAAAGAATTTTCATAATGATATATTTTATGGTCTATAATTATCATTTCTTTTTTATTACTATAGTTGTCATTTCTTCTCTTGATATCTTGACCTTTAGTTTGGTCAAATGGATTTTGTAATATTTTATCTAGTTCTTTAAAGTAACCTCTTTTTAATTTGATTGGTATTACATTGGTATGCAAGTATCATAATTTTCATTGTACTGATTTGAATAAGCATGAACTTTTTGTCTTGTATTTCTCTAGTGTTTTGTAATTATAATTATTTAATTATACAAATTATATAAGTCTTTAAGATTGATTCACAAATATTTTATGCATTTTGAAGTTATTGTGAGTGAATGGAGTATATCTTATTATCATTTCTTTCTAGTTTTTGTTATTACTATACTGAAAAGCTAAAATTTATTTCCTGTACATTCCTAATTATTTTAATTATTTTCTCTCCTATATGCCTTTAACTTACCTTTCTCCAGTAATATAAATATAGTTTATGGTCTGGCTTCTTCCCAACCAGTCTATTCTGTTCCAGCTCTTTCTTGAAATTAAAATATTGCAATATCAAGCTATAAGTAAACAGTTTTAAACATAAAATAGATAATTATTCATATTACAAAAGGAGTCCTTTTAAAATTCAGGGATGCTTTTAAATAATGATTCCCCTTATAGCATTTAAAATGTCCTGATTCATAGGAATATATGTATTATATAAAATAAATGCTTTCAAATGTTCCTGAAAATCTTTTCATATTGCTTCAAAAACTGAATTGTTAGCAATCTCATCTGGGAAAATCCATAAAGACAAATAATACATAACTAAAAGTTTATATTCTCAAATTGGCAGTTATGTGAGCACAATAAAGCTTCCTGGAGAAACACATTGTTCCTTCTTCCTCCTTTGTCTTTAAAATCATATAAGTCATCTCAAACTGTTAGTCACAACATTTTGGTTTCCCTACACAATGAAAATCAAACTGCAATAATCTATATAGGTTCCATGTGTGAAAATGACCAAATTTCCTCTGGCACTTACACAAGCAACTTCCTGTTCATATATATGGGAAAATAACACTCATAAAATGTATTGACATCTTTTCCCAGAGAGACAATTGTATTCTCAAAATAACAAACCTATGTGAAAGATCTCAAAATTCTGACTACCAAACTTAGCAAGTAGAAGAAAATAATAACTAGAAATACATGGGTCAATTAGAATCCATGGCTTTTGTCTCCTCATGTAATTTTCATAAAGAAAGGGCAGAGAGCTTCTGTTTAGTAAGGATTTTAACAATGGGCCTTTTTCTCATTTGCTACACTATTCTGCCATCTGTAGGCCATAGAGGATACTCCTTCGCAAGCAGTTTTACAGGGTTGTTAGATTTATTCTTGTGTGGCCACGTTTCCCCTCCCCCCCCCCCTACTTTAAAGAGCTTACTTTGGTCTTGAAGACATCCAGAAATCTTATAAATATTTTACTAAAAACAATATAGAATTGGAAGATAAGAAAAGTTTAATTTCATATGATAAACATTTTGCTTATTTCCCATAAATATGATTAAATGGTCAATGGTTCATTTTTTTCTACTATCATTATTTGGTGGATTTTAAATTTTTAAAAAAATATTTCTACAGTTAATTAATATGGGACATAGTAATAAATGAGGAAACCACTTATAACTACATTTAGAAATAATTATAATAGTGCGTGCACACACACACACATATATAATATTTCATTTATGTTTTACATAAACATTTATATATGCCCCATCACTAATAGCTAAAGAAATTAAGAACAAAGGAGAAAATAGAAAGGGAAAATAGAAAATATTTCACAGGAAAAAGACCTGGTTCATATTTTTATTAATATGTAATAAATCTGAAAGTGGATATTAGGTCAATAAAAATAAAGACAAATTGAGCTCTTGATTATATCTGGGAATAAAGACAATAAAATCAGCTTAAATTTGTTTGTTGTGTTAAAGATATCATTACAATTTAAAAATACAAACTCTGTTTTCTATGCTCATAATGTCGTCAAAGTTCCCCTCATCCATGCCATTAATAACTTACTGTTTTATTTTCATTCAGAAAACATACAGGTGTATTGTCAACTGTGCATTAAACAGTAAATCCAAATAGCTTAAGTAGAATTGAATGTCTATTCCTTCAACAAAATGATCATAGTGTTGTCACTAATAGTCACTGTACAGAGTAACCATGCTATCCAGGACTCTTAATGAGACAAAAAATCTGTACCTTTAACTATGGCAATAAATGAAAGAAGGCTCATTTTAAACAGTTGAGCCACCGAAATTCTGTCACTTTCCTAAAATTACAGCTCCATATCTAATCTTTAGTCATTGTAATGGGATAACTTCTAGCCTATTTGTCAAAGATTTTCTGAAGTTGAATTTATGGTGTGCAATTTATCCCAGACACTGGCTGAATTAATTTACAACTTCTTTGGATCTTTGGTCAATGAGGAACATTGTCTTTTAGGGATCTTTCAGTTCAATAAATGCTCCCAAATGAAAAATTCAGCATTCTAAATCCTTGTGTGAACTTGAACCATTATCCTGGGAACTTTAGATCTATAAAGCAATAAACTGATTTCACTTATCCATTTAGGCTATTTTGTATTTTCCATCTGGGATTTTAATTGTCTCTTTACTTAAGATTAGCCATTTTGTAGTCCTATTATTATTTTTGTTTTGTATTTATTAATTCTCTCCAAGTTTCTTGTACCCAAAGCTGAATGTCTATTAACTGCTGCAAGTCTCTTTGCATTAGGAGACAGAATGGAAACTGCTTTAAAAAATCAAGGTAAATTAGAAAATTTCTGTGACTTGAAATTGTGCAATACATTCTTCTTGTTTCATGTAATTTTAATTTACTTTTTCTTTGATTGTATTTTATTTCCCCCCAAATACATGTCACGATACATTTTAGCATTCATGTTTATAAGATTTTGAGTTCCAAATTTTCCTCCCTCCCACCTTCTCTTCCTTTCTTCCTAAAATATTAGGTAATTTGGTATGCTATAAATGTGAAATTTCCATATTAATGACAGTTGTGAAAGAAGAAACAAATCAAAAAGAAGAAAAAAAATGAAAAAACAAAGTAAGTGAAAAAATATGCTTCTATGTACATTTGGAACCCACCAATTCTTTATCTTTTTTTGTCATATTAGCCAATGTCTGATAGTACTTGAGAACTACTTTAATTTGCATTCTCTAAACAAAAATGATTTATTAGAGCAATTCTTCATTTGTCTATAGATAGCTTTGATTTCTTCACCTGAAAACTGCCTGTTCATATCCTTTGACAATTTATCAAATGAGGAATAGTCTGTATTCTTATAAGTTTGACTCAGTTCTCTATATATTTGAGAAATGAGGTCTTTATCAGAAACATTGTTGTAAAGATTGTTTCCCAGCTTTGTTTTCCTTCTAATTATAGTTGTACTGGTTTTGTATGTGTAAAAGCCTTTTAATTTAGTTAAATCAAAATTACCTATTTTTATTTCATATTGTTCTCTACATCTTGTTTGGCCATGAGCCCATAACTCATGTAATTTCTCCCTTATTGTATTTACTTGGTGCATATATGTTTAGTATGGATATTGCTTTATTCTCTATGGTACAAGATGTTAGCCTACATTTAGCATTATATCTCTTGATTGCATGATGGACACCTCAGAGACTCATGGGTTGCAGGTTTCCAGAAGTATGTCTTCGTGAAAATTTAAGATTTACTGAGTAAGCTAAATAAAGAAAGGCATTGAGCTTACAAATTGACCAGTTCTAGTTCATGAAGGTGCTAGTAAAGTAAAAGTCCTGGGAAGTTTAGGATACCAGAGGACTATGCCTCATTTCATTTTATTATTCTTGGATTAGTCATGGTCAGAAGTGAGAAAGAAAGATGCTATGGGAATTAAATTTAAACTTTTTTTTTTTTTTTTTTTTTTTTGGGCGGGGGCTATTGAGGTTAAGTGACTTGCCCAGGGTCACACAGCTAGGGAATGTTAAGTGTCTGAGACCAGATTTGAACTCAGGTCCTCCTGACTTCAGGGCTGGTGCTCTATCCACTGCGCCACCTAGCTGCCCCATAAACTTTTTGGTTTTTTAAGAACAAAGTTTAAATGGTGTCTAATGTAAATTGATACTACACTAAAGATAGGCTTGTTCTTAGAGTCCTAAATTCAAAAATAAAGCCAAACTTCAATTCTTAATTCGGAGTTGTAATCAAGAATATGATAAGTTCAGAGAAACATAGGTGCACTGATATGAACTGATAATCAGTGAAGTAAACAGAATGAGGAAAAAATCAGACAAAATGATTATAACAATAAGAAAAAAGAACATCATGAACAACAAATCTGAAACAAAACACTATTTATAGTGATAAGGATGGCCTCTGAAGAAGTGAGAAAATTCATTTTTCTTCATTTGTTGTAGATTTAATGACAGTGGATGATGAATATTGAAAGAATTTCATATTCAGATGATATGTTGGTTAATTTGTTTCTATACTGCTTTATTTTTTGTCTTTTCTTTCTTTCTTTCTTTTTTACATGAATGGCTCACTTTTGATGTCAGGGAATATTTGAAAATAATAATGGAATTGTGGAGTAGTTAAGTAACAATTTAAGAGCTCTGGGCCTGGAGTCATCAAAATTATGATGGAGCAAAGTTATTTTCATGGAAAAAATACTTCTACCTTTTCTTTCCTTGCCACTAAAATCCTCTAGGTCATATAAATTGTTCTGCCTCTCTCTCTATTTTACTTTATCATTGTCATTTAGCCTATTTATGGACTTCCTAAACTCCTCTTAGCTTTACTGTTCACTACACTGCTGAGCCTTAAGACTCTGAGGCTTTTCCATCTGTTCTCTTTCTTTAATTTCTTCTTAAAACTGTCTCCCACTTACTATATGAATTTCATGACAGCAGGGACACCCCTCTCTTTCTCTCTTTCTTTTTCTACTTGCACTGAAGTACTTAGTATTTAATTAATGAGTTATTCATTCACTTATTCAAAGTGAATCTGAATCTCCTAGGAGAAAAAAGTGGAATGATCACTTCTCCTTGACATTTTATTTCAGCATGGCTATAAATGAAGCTAAGTATTATAAGAAACATTAGCAAGGGCATGTATGAACAGACAAATGTCTCTAGCATTGATCAAAATAAGAGGCCATAAATTAGTCAAAGAGCAAAAGAGCAGCATCCAAAATTTTGGGTGAATCTTCATGGAACTTTAACAAAAAAAAAAAAAAACAAAAAAAAACATGGATGAGACTTGCATCATATGAGAAGTAAAATCACAGGCTGTATGATCTCCAACAATAGAAAAAATCATCACACATGAGGTCTCAGATCCTGCCAAGTACCAAAGAGAATGAATATGTCATCTCTTTTAATGGTTTCTTATTGGGTAAAGGAGAGAATTAAAGTTCCATTAAGGTAGAAATCATATGGCATATTTCTTTGTTTTTTTTAAAATGATGATTATAGTATTTTAAATAAAAGTACTTATATTTATCATTTGGTTGATTTTCATCAATTCATTGTACTTCAGAGGGAAAACCATGGGAGATAACTTAGAACTGGTGATTATTTTCATAATGACTATGCCAGAAGCTAAGAATGGCCCCAGTTATAATTTCCTCCTGGAGGCTCAAATCTACTCTGCTTAATTATCTTCATAACTTTTGTAAAAAGGACATTTTATATGAGCAATGAATAAGTATATAAGTCTAACTGCATATTCCTGGTTAAGATTTCAGTTTCAATCTTAAGTGAATTCAGGAACAGATGACAAATGTTATTTGTATTGCCTTTCAAAAAGAACATCCAAGATGTACAGTTAGTTCAAGTTAGTCTCAAAAAAAAAAAAAAAAAAATCAGACCTTATTAAAGAGAACCAATAAAGAGAAATAAAGAACCAATAAAGAGAAACCTACTAAAAACTGTAGAGCATTTTTACAAAATGACACAAATATTAATCTCATTTAATTTATTTTTGGAGTGGGAGATAGGAAGGCAATCAGGATTAAGTGACTTGCTCAGGTCACACACCAAATAAGTTTCTGAATTTAGGTCCTCCTGATTCCAGGGCTGGTGCTCCATCTACTATACCCCCTAGTTGCCCCTTATAAAATTTTTACAACAATTCTATTACCATGGTCAGTAATGATAATGATTTACATATCTAAATCTCTAAAATTTATGTGTAAACCTTTTTCTATATAGATATATCAATATAAATATACATATAACCTCTAAAATCCACATGTAAGCTCTAAAATCCCATGATTCTAGTAACAGTATCAATCACCCTAAAAGCACATGTATCCAACACCCATTTTCATCTCTTAGCTTCCTTGTTATTAGATAAAAGGGTTGACCCTGGGAAAAAATTGCTCTTAATTATCTGACTGCCCTCAGGAGAAAAGTAATATATGTACCTATAAATAATATATAAATATAGGATAGTATAGTCCATGTGCATATATTTATAGATCAGTAATATTTGATATATATTTTATTATATTATTATGTTTATTTTATTTGTCTCATATAAGGAAAGAGGTCCTAGGTCTTCTGCTTTTTAAATGACTAAATTACATGATCTACCTGGTCTTTTTATGAAATTAATTCAAATTACCAAATTATTTGAAGGCTATACTTACTATATGAATTTGAACTAATTCCATTAAATGCCTTTTCCTTGTTCTGTATGTTGAACTCCCTCTCTAACTGCCTTTTCACTTTAACCTATTGCTGTCCTTAAATCCATCCTTTTGTCCATTCCTCCAACTTCAGAGGAATAAATGATTTCTTATGTTAAAGGCCAGCTTCTCCATCTGTGCTTATTCATTCCTGGATCCTAAGGGACCTAGCTACCAGACGTATCTCTTTGGCTATGAATATTCAAATAGTTCCAGTGGCTTATCAGAATCTTCATACAATAAAACCTCTTCATCTTGAAAATGAAAAGTTAAGTTATTTAAATTGTGCTTATTTTTTTTCTTGATTGGATATATCTTAAGAAAAACAAGTGTTTAAGTGGTCACTGAATATTATAATGGAGTCTCCTGCAAATAGACTAAATGACTTTTTTAGTTTCTTCCAACTTCAAGGTTTCCTGATTTTATGATTCTTTGAGAAATGTAACTCAAAATAATCACAGACCATAAGACCTCATGATGGAAAAATGGTTTTTTGTTGAAAGAGATTTGAATTGTATCAAGTTGAACTTTTTAAAAGGCTCAACAGGACATGAGATAGAAGACAAGAGTAACCTATTTGCAATTCAACAAGAATTTCCTATTATGCAAAATCTTTATATGTAGGTTAATTGCCAGCTAAGATTTCCTTTTAAATCAACCTTAAAGTATGCAGAATCAATGCCATATAATGAAATGTCATTATTTTTGACTACCTGAAATAATGCACAGACCTTTTGAACTGATTTTAAACCATGTGGGAGCTGTAAGAGTTCTTTTAAACTTTTTTCTTCTGCAGGTTTTAGTGGAATGTTAGGAGATTCTAATATTTTCAGTGTTTATATAGGCAGAAGAAATGCTTTTTCCATATTTTTTCCAATTAAAATAAAATAGTTGGGCTTCAATAAGTTTGAGTCTTAAGCATAAAACTCAGTCTAAAATGGATATTATACATTTCAATTTAATAGCTAATTGGGATTTATTAATTTAAGGATAGGATATTTTATTCTTGGAATTTATTCACATCTTTTTTCCCCCTCCCTTTAAGAACTGGAATAAATGTCACTTTTTTTTTTCTGGTCTATATATTCACTAAATGTTGTTAGTCATTATTAAACTACAGTTTCCACCTTTTATTTTAAGCTCCTTTGCTGAGTTAACCTGACATCAGATGTGTTTATAGACAAACATCTCTCTTCACTATCCATTTGTAAAACTCCTTGAAAGCAAGATGAGAAGTATGCAGGTCAGCAAACTGTCCCCATTATTGTCAATAACTTCATTCTTTGTGTTTTGTATTTTAAATGCTTACTAATCAAAACATTTAAAAAATCTGTACCAGATGCTTCCTTTGAAAATCAAGAATTATGAACCTATTATTTAAGGGATATATTTATACTTTTCTCACAACAGATGGACTCAATACAACACATATGTGGTACATCAAAACATTCTTTCCATTTAAAAGGCAATCTAAAGACAGCTTTAACCTGATATGAAAATGAAAAAATGATTGATTTGTGAGAGTGTGCTATTCGGGAGCTAAATAAGATTTCATATTTATCTTTATCCATGTGGAAAATGATTCTCCTCAAACCTAGGTTATTTTGTAGTCTCATAGTAACTTATGTACATATATCAATCTTTATAATCTACATATAGGCAAATTTATAGATCACTGTCACCAACATGCTTATAAATACTAGGTACTCAACTCACTTTCTAGAGAGATTTATGATGGTCTTGAAAGTCTAGGCTCAATGCTGTCTCTGATACCTATTTTTGATGTGACCCCAGGCAAGTCAATTAATCTTTCAGTGTCCCCCTTGCTGTCCTTTCAGAATAAAAGGAAAGCTGCTAAATTAGTGTTTTAATTCTGTAATATTTATCTAAGTACTTCCATTCAGAAATATTTTTCCTAAATAGTGCATAAGAATCTATTAAACTTTACAGCATATTATTTACAAAGTAGTTTTTTTTTTTCCCCTAGACTTCTAAGAATGTGGCACACATTAGCTATGAGTGAAATGGGAAACTGAGGACTTCTCAGAATAATGACTGAGAGATTGGTGTGCTTTTTCATTGGAAATCACGAACTAGAATACTGAAGAAAGGTATTAAGTGTGGCTTTTTAGAATATTAAAGGCAGACCAGACTTTGACTGGGAATCCTATTTGCAAGAGGTCTGGTAAATATCTGTGTGCAATAAGTAAGCCGGAAATGCCTTGTTCTGGAGATTGGCAGGTCCTGGGAGCTGGTGGCTCCCTCTCTTTAAAGCATGTGCTCAAATGAGAAACTTCAGCCTCCTTCTCCTCCCCAATTTGTCTCAGAGGAGAATGACCATCCAGAATTTCGAGAGATTCTAATAAACTTCTAATCTTCACTTTGAGAGATCTCTGAGTAATGATTTTGAGTTAGGGGTCGCATTTTTATCCCACACAACTGTAACTGTTCTGTATGTAGTAAGCACTGTGTTCCATTAATTAGAAACTCGCATTTATGAGAAAAAATCTTGAGCCCATAGTCACAATCCTTGAAAAATTAATCAGCTAAAAAACATTATACATACCATTCATACCATTTGACTTGTGACCAGAATAATGGTAATATCTTTATGAAATTTTACTAATAGAGCAAGTAATCATTACTTTGGCATGAAGCAGAATTAAAATATCTGTTTGAGAATTGAGATAAAAATAGTTTCCTTTCAATGAAGGATTCCCCCCAAATGATAACAACAATGACAACAAAACAAAAACAAAAACCCAAACCAAAACTCAGAAAAGTTATCTATTAATTATAAAGTCATAACAATCAATTCTACAATCAATATAATTACTGTTATTTAAACTTCAAACCTCATGTGCTTATTCTTGCTCATGTAAACTGTGACCTTTTTGAGAAGAGTGGTTCTGAGCTGAAGAGAGCCAAGGAAATGCTAAACTCTCTCTGGCCTCCTGGAGAGGCCCCACCTTCCTGTTCATAGAGAAGCTCTTAGATAGGATCTCCATCTATTATTCAGTTGGAGATCTTGCCCTGAGGCATCATCACTGCCTTCCATAGAAATTGTCTTAATCTATTGTCTTAGAAATGTTAGCTTTGGCAGTAAGAGAAGAAAAAGAGATTAAAGGAATTAGAGTAGGTAATGAGGAAACCAAATTATCACTCTTTGCAGATGACATGATGATATAAGTAGAGAACCCTAAAGACTCAACTAAAAAACTACTAGAAACAATTCACAACTTTAGCAAAGTTGCAGGATACAAAATAAATCCACATAAATCATCAGCATTTTTATATATTACCAATAAAGTTCAGTAGCAAGAGATACAAAAAGAAATTCCATTCAAAATAACTGTTGATACTATAAAATATTTGGGAATTTATCTGCCAAGGGATAGTCAGGAACTATATGAACTAAACTACAAAACACTTTCCACACAAATAAAATCAGACCTAGTCAATTGGAAAAACTTAAAATGCTCATGGGTAGGCTGAGCGAATATATTAAAAATGACAATACTACCCAAACAAATTTACTTATTTAGTGCCATACCAATCAAACTCCCAAGAAATTATCTTACAGATCTAGAAAAAAATAGTAGCAAAGTTCATTTGGAAAAACAAAAGGTCAAGAATTTCAAGGGGATTAATGAAAAAAAAAGGCTGACGATGGTGGACTTGCTGTACCAGATCTAAAACTATATTACAAAGCAGCGGTCATCAAAACCATTTGGTACTGGCTAAGAAATAGAGTAGTCGATCAGTGGAATAGGATAGAATCACAAGACAAACTAGGCAATAACTATAGCAATTTAGTCTTTGATAAACCCAAAGAACCCAGCTTTTGGGATAAGTATTCACTATTTGACAAAAACTGCTGGGAAAACTGGAAACTAGTGTGGAAGAAATTAGGGCTTGACCCACATCTAACACCACATACCAAGATAAGATCTAAATGGGTTCATGATCTGGATATAAAGAGTGATACTATAAGTAAATTAGAGGAATGTAATATAGTTTACCTCTCAGACATATGGTGATGGAATAAATTTATGTCCAAAGAAGAACTGGAACTCTTAATTGAAAACCAGATAGATAACTTTGACTATATTAAGTTAAAAAGTTTTTGTACAAACAAAATCAATGCAGACAAGATTAGGAGGGAAGCAATAAATTGGGAAATCATCTTTACATTTAAGGGTTCTGATAAAGGTCTCATCTCTAAAATATATAGAGAATTGTCTCATATTTATAAAAATTCAAGCCATTCTCCAATCAATAAATGGTCAAAGGATATGAACAGACAATTTTCAGAGGATGAAATTAAAACTATTTATAATCATATGAAAAGGTGCTCCAAATCACTATTGATCAGAGAAATACAAATCAAGACAACCCTGAGGTACCACTTCACACCTGTCAGATTGGCTAAAATGACAGGAAAAGTTAATGATGAATGTTGGAGGGGATGTGGGAGGGCTGGGACACTGATGCATTGTTGGTGGAGCTGTGAACGGATACAGCCATTCTGGAGAACAATTTGGAGCTATGCTCAAAAAGTTGTCAAACTGTGCATACCCTTTGACCCAGCAGCATTTCTATTGGGCTTATATCCCAAAGAAATCATAAAGGAAGGAAAAGGCCCCACATGTGCAAGAATGTTTGTGGCAGCCCTTTTTGTAGTGGCTAGAAACTGGAAATTGAATAGATGCCCTTCAATTGGAGAATGGCTGAATAAATTATGGTATATGAATGTTATGGAATATTATTGTTCTGTAAGAAATGACCAGCAAGATGATTTCAGAGAGGCCTGGAGAGACTTACATGAACTGATGCTGAGTGAAATGAGCAGAACCAGGAGATCATTATACAGGGCAACAACAGTACTATATGAGGATCAATTCTGATGGACATGACTCTCTTCAACAATGAAATGTTTCAAACCACTTCCAATTGTTCACTGAAGAAAGCCATATACACCCAGAGAGAGGGATGTGAAATGTGAAATATGGACCACAACATAACATTCTCATACTCCTTGATTGATGTTTGCTTACATTGTGTTTCCTTTATCTGATATATCTTTTGTGTAGATAAGATTTTTCTTGCACAACAATGATAAGTTTGGAAATATGTATACATATATTCGATTTGCCAATATTTTAACATAATTAACATGTAGAGGATATCCTGCCATCTAGGGGAGGGGTGGGGAGTTGGGGGGAAAAATTTGTAATGGAAAGCTATGTAAGGGTTATTGTTGAAGAACTACCCACACACATGTTATGCAAATAAAATTTAAAAAAAATAGAAAAAATTAAAAAAATATAAATTAAAAAAAAAAAATTGTCTTAATCTCTCCAGTCTCAAGCTAAATAAAATGATGACTGTATACTGGAATCTCTGCCACTTCCCTTTTGGAATTGACTCCCAGGGAAAGTTATTTTTCTCAGCATAATAAACCCATTTTTGCCACAAACATCTCCCTCATTCATTGGGGTTTGTGAATTCTTTCACAAAGCCTTCCGGCCTGAGGAGATCTCTCAACTCTTGTTTCTCACATCTCAACATTGCCACTTGAAAGTTGTCTGTTGAGTTAAAAAAGCGGGGATAGGGAAATGCTGTCTCACTTTTTTGTCTGAACCTTAAAGATGCCTCACTTCATTTATTTGCTGCTCTGTGTCTATCAGAAAATGAGGCACATGGTTCTATCTAAAAGCTATTACAAAGATTTGGATATGGGTTGTAAAGACTGTTAATTAGGGAAGTCTACTGTCATTAGTAACAAGATCAGTTGAAATGGAAGGGAAGAAGGAAGCCATTTTGTAAAACAGTATCAATCATGTCAGCTGAAATGCTACACGTCTCTCTGAAGAATTTCCTTGCTTCTGTGGTTTATCTTTCCACAATGCTAGCTAATCCTAAGGGTGACATAAAACTTATGAGATGGAAATTCGGAACCCAGACCCTCTCATAAAGACTGACTGTTGACCTCAAGGATTCCTTTCTAACTACCTGGAGACCATACTGTTAAGAGTTGTAAAAACTCTTCCCTGATCATTGTGAATCAGCAAAGCCAGATGGTACTATAAGTAACAGATACATCCTTTTACTGAATTTTTTCTTAACGTCTGAGAGAAATCAAGTGAAAAACTTAAAAGAAAGAAAAAGCAGTGAAATGAGAATTATCATAGTTAATATTACGTAGTGAGCTATCTATAGCAAAAAGTCAATTTCCATTTTGTTTAGATAGTAAAGGAAATCCAAATTATTTTAAAATGAAATAATTTAAATATTTGCCTCATTGAAATGTTGTTTAGCATAGCAGTCAAGAAAGGGTAAATGTTATTTAGTCCCATGAGAATTCCATAATCTTAATTTTTGAATTGTAGAAAATCAGGCATGATTCTTTGGGGGGGGTCACTTTTCTTTTAATATTCTGGGAGAAATAATATGCTAGATCATACTACCTGGACTTTCTAATATCACATGGAACATGTTATCTTAAGTATGATGATTTCCCAAACTATTTGAAAATACTTATATCTTAATATAGATGACTTTTTAAACAAACAAAATGGCCAGAAGGATAGAAATTCAGATGGATTTCTGGAGACGTTTGTCCTCATAGTGATTTCTTTCAGAAATTTATAGAAGAAAACTTTCAAATTTCCTTCCCCATCTCACAGAATAAAGTAAATTAGGAAAAAAGAAAAAAAGTTTAATTGCAGAATATCATTTAAAGAGAAAAAAAAGTTTTATTCCTTTGGTACATACAGAAACCAAAGGCCCAGTTATCAAAAAGTATTGTCATGGATGCAGAGCAAACCTGAAATCAGAAGAACTTAGATTAAAATCTAAATTTAAGACACTGGACACTTGCTAGCTGTGTGATTCCAAGGAAGTCACAACCCTGATTGCCTCACTAATTAATGATAATAATGTACTGCTGAATAGAAACACACTTGACTGAAACAACTGTGATTTTTAATGCATTGCTTATCTAGAAATAAGTATCAACAAAGTTGCTTAAGAATGTTTGGAGGAGGAAAAAAAAAAAGAAAAAAAAAGAGAAAAATTATCCAGATCTATAAGTAATGCCTTATAATATAGGTATTATTACCCCCATTTTACAAATGAGGGAACTGAGGCTCTAGGACATGAAGTGATTTATTCATGGTAATGATAGAGGTCAAATGCAAACTTGAGGTTCTCCTTGTCTTAAATTCAGCATTTTTTCCTCATTCACTATATTATCTGGTATATAGTTTCCTTTGTATATCTTCTCAGATTTTTATTTCATTCTGATTTGGATAAATGGATTTCTGGGTTATCTTCTATGTCTGTTCATTGTGGAACTGGTATTGGGTAGGAAAAGGATCAAGCCTTGGATAGGGGATTTCCCTTTCCCCCCAAATTTTTAAAAAGTTGTCAGTTATTAGATGCAACCCCAATCATATTTCTTCAATGCATTGGCCCTAACCAATTTTGTTTGTTTGTAACAATAACTGTGAGACAAGTGCTATTATTATCCATATTTTAAAGATGAAGAACTTGATTCTAAGAGTAAATGCCTTACATGATGTCATTCAGCTGTTATCACTAAGCCATGATTTGAAATTGAATTTTCCTGACTCCAAGACTAGCATTTTCTCTACTGTGCCATCTAGAATAAAGAAATTTCACCTTCAAGCCACAGGAAACTGAAGTTCAAAAAAAGGTAAATGACTTGCACTTAGCCACACAATTTTGACTTTGAATCTCAGTTTCCTTAGCTGTAAAATGTGAAGAATAATACTGATTTTATGTATTTTATTGGGCCTCTTATGAGGAAAGTACTTAGAAAACTTTAAAGCATTAAGTACCACTGATTACTATTAACAGGAGGGTAATACAAGAGGAGAAGATTGAGCAGGCTTCTGAGTCAAGGTTTGGGCTCACATTTTGTCTCTAATACCCCCTGGCTGTGTGACTGAAAAGCATTCTTAATTTCTCAGTGACTCATTCAGCTGACTATAAATTGCTGAGCAGGCACTAATTGATTTCGATATCAAGAGTTCCCTATATACAAGAACAGGTTTAATCTATCTATCTGTCCATATTTAGATCTTTTCCCCTTTCATTTTTCTATTTATCATTTATCCATTTCTGTCATCTATCATCTATTTAAACTTCTCAAAAAATTCAATTTGCCAAAGAGAATTTTCTTTCCTCTCATTTTCTTAACCCCTTACAGTAAGTTTCTCACCTTATCATTCCATCAAAATTACTCTCTCTAAAGTAACTAATGATCTCTTAGTTGCCAAATACAATCATGTTTTCTCAATCCTTATTCTCTTCATAGCCTTTCACATTGTCGCTCACTCTCATCTTCTTGATATTTTCTTCTCTGTGGGTTTTCAAGATACCATTTTCTCTTGGTTGTCCTCTTTCCTATCTATCTACTCCTCAGACTCCTTTTCTAGATCTTTTCCTAGATCATGTGCTCTAACTCATAGATATCCTTAATATAAGTGTCCTGGATTCTCTTCTCTTTTTTCTCTATATTACCATCTCTGTGCTGATGATTCTCAAATCTACTTATTCTGTCCCACTGTCTCTGTTGACTTCCAATCTTGTATTCATCTGTCAAATATATCAAACTAGATGTCAGTAGATATTTTAAACTTAATATGTCCAAAATGGAAGTCATCCTTCCACCTAAGCCCTCACCCTTTCTACCTTCCCTATTACTGTAGAAGGCAATATAACCTTCTCAGTTCCTCAGGGTCACAATCTAGAAGATATACTAAATGGCTGATTATTTCTTATCCCCCATCTTCAATCCATTGCCAGAGCCTGTCAAGTTTCTCTTTGCAACATGTCTCAAATATACCCTCTTCTCTTCTTTGACACTGCTACCATTCTGATGCAGGCCCTTTTACCTCATGCTGGATTATTACAATAATCTCCCAGTATGTCTGCCTGTCACAAGTCCACAAGTGTCTCCCCATATATATATATGTATATATACATATATACATATATATATGAATGTGTACATATGTATGTGTGCATAGCTGGATGGATGGATGGACTTTTTAACTCCTCTGGAGGTAAGAAGGCAAGAGAAATTTTTGCTTTATTTTATTTTTTAAAACAAAAATAGGATGGGAGAGTGATTCCAACAAATAGCAATGGTTACTTCCTGAGATAAGTCAAATTGGTACCTTTGTGGAGTTGTGTTGTTGGTGCAGTGTCACAATCCAGGGTCACACAGCTAGGAAGTATTAAGTGTTTGAGGCTGGATTTGAATTTAGGCCCTTCTAACTTCAGGATTGGGATTCTATCCCCTGTGCCATCTAGCTGCTCCTATTAAAATATTTAGTTTACTTATTATAATGGTTTGTCATTTCCTTCTCCAGTGGATTAAGGTAGAGATTAAATGATATGCCCAAGATCACCCTGCCAGTAAGTATCTGAGGTTGGATTTGAACTCAGGTCTTCCTGACTCTAAGCCCAACACTCTGTCCACTGAATCAATGGTATTTATCCTAATTAATGGACTTTTCTTGTAGATAGCAGCTTAAGGAAGGCCTTTGGATTTTTTTTTTAATATTCAGTATTTTTTCACATATTAGACTTAGTCCTTGCATATTTTTCAACTCTATATGATTATTAATAAATGAATTAATTAATGGAAGCATTTATTAAAGTATTTACTCCATTCCTGGCACTGTTCTAAACACTGGGACTACAAATACAAAAGTGAGATGGTCCCTGACAATAAAAGGGTCTTTGTGATGTTTAAGGAAGGGAGTTATGCACAGGAATACAAGGTGATCTATGGGACAGTCAATAGACACATCCCCTTCAGAAACAATGGTGGTATTGATCTGATTACTATGATCAGAACAAGAGGTAGAAAATATAGGGAAGGGAAAATAAGTATGAGGCAGCAAGGCAGATTTTAAGATGGCCAAAGTGGATGGTCTTATAGGTTTGGGAAGCATGATCTGACATGGACCCTATAAGATATATTGAGGTATACAAACACTTCTTACACAAAGTCAGATCTAAATAACTGGAAAAATATTAATTGCTCATGGATAGGCTGAACTAATATAATAAAAATGATAATCCTGCCTAAATTGATCTAATTGTTCAGTGCTACATTAATAAAACAGCCAAAAAATTATTTTATAGAACTAGAAAAAAATAATAAAATTTAATTAATGAAAAAATACAAAGGATGGTGGCTCAGCAGTACCAAAACTAAAACTAAAACTAAATTATTGGCTAAAAAAATAGAGTGGTAGATCAGTGGGAAAGACTAGATACATATGATGCAATAATCAAGATCTATGCAAAATCCAGTATTTGATAAATCTCCAAACTCCAGCTTCAGGAATTGATGCTGAACAAAATAAGAACCAGAAATACATTGTACACAATAACTGTAAGAATGCGTGATAATCAACTATGAAAGACTTGGTTCTTGAATCAGTAATTTGAAGCAATCCCAATAGATTTTGCACAAAAATACCATGTGCATGCAGAAAAATGACCATGCAATTCAACACACACTATGTTCACTTCTATTTTCTGTTTTTTTCCCTCTCCCATGCTTTCCCCTTTTTCTTCTGATTTTTCTCTCCCAACATGATTCATAAAGCAATGTATTAAAATAAATAAATAAATTAAGAAAAGATATATTAAAGTAAATGAGTTTGTGCTTACTAATCAAGATGGCTTGGGGACATCTAGAACTTAGTAAATTTACTTCCCTCATAACAATCAGTTTCTGGAGGTCTGCTGAAATGTTCTAGTGAAGAGTTTTTCATTTTGTGCTTCCCCCCCCTTTAACCCACACTATGAACAGAAAGTGTAGTTTATTTGCAATGCGGGATAAAGTACAGCTATTTAGTTAGATCTTACT
Organism: Myrmecobius fasciatus; assembly: GCA_023553655.1. NCBI lineage: Eukaryota > Metazoa > Chordata > Mammalia > Dasyuromorphia > Myrmecobiidae > Myrmecobius > Myrmecobius fasciatus. The sequence continues at coordinate 155,046 of JAJPUD010002860.1, forward strand.
ACTTCATTTCATAGTTATCTCTCATTCTGATCCTTATTTAATTCCTAATTTAACTATGCTCTTCCTCTAGTTTTTGGCTTGAGTCTTGTTTTTTGATGATTTGTGTTCTTATAATAAGGAAGTAAACACATAGTCCCTGCTATCATGGAGTTTATAGTCCACTAAGACGAGATACAGATTAGAATAATTATAATGTTGAATATGTTGAATTCATTAGAGAGTTATAACATTATATGAGAACTGAGAAGAAAGGATGGAAGGAAATGAGATTAGAGAAAATTTGTTTTATGAAATTAGTGTAGGAATTTTGCAGATTGCTTTGAGGGAGTAGAATTGGATGTTTTATTATGAGATTTTTCATGTTTGCTATATCAAAACAAAAATTATAAATTTAAATTAAATTAAAATTTTAAAAGAATTCATCAGTCATGAAGGACTGGAGAATGCTAGGAAAGAAAGAGGAAAGAACAACGAATGGGGAGTACTCCAGTTGTTGGAAGTTTATGAAGTGGTTGGAAAGAGAAGTGTGATATGAGAAAGTGAAAAAAGAGTGGCGGTGAAAAAAATTGTGAAGACTCCTAAGTATTAGATGAAAGAATTTGACCTTTCCTCAGAAAGCAATAGGGGGGTCCTAAATATTCCTGAAGATAGGAGAGACATGACAACATATCTAAAACCTGTCTACCTTTGTTTCCTTCTGCTTTATCTGTTAATAACCCTTGAATTAGAAATGATAGAATAAAACTGACTAATAGGAAAGGGATACCCAGACAAGTACCAAATAACAAAAGAACACGTAGCTTCTCTTGATTAATGCAAGTCACTTGGTCCAGGTGAATTATGACTTCCAAAAGAATTGGCAACTGTGATTGTTGAACCACTCACTACTTGCAATATTTGAAATATCACAGAAAATGGGAAAAGTATCACAAGCTTTGCAAAAGACAAAGATGATCCATCCATCCCCACTAAGGTATCATCCAATATTTCCTCTATATTTTGTGGTTTATTTCCTTTAGAAGGCTATCTCTAATTGATACTTCTACTTTCTTTAACTCTCTGCTCAACTCTTTGCAATCTGTTTTTTGACTTCTTCATTCAACTGTTTTCTCCAAAGTTATCAAGGATCTCTTGATCGCAGAATGTAATGACTTTCCTGACCATCATCTCTCTTGACCTCACTGCTGATTTTGTCTCTATTGAGTATTCTCCTTCTTCTACCAAAGAGGAGAGTATCAAGAAGGAGAACACTCAATAGAGGATGGGAAAGACATGAGCATATATAGGAATTGGGAAGCAACAATAGGCCCAGAGAGATTGATGATAAGTGATAGAAAGGATAGAGTAGGTAATCTGCTAGAGAAGATGAGATGGAATAGGGAACAAGAAGGAGGTCTTGGCAGAAGGAGTCCAAATGACAGAAGATGAATAGGAAGAAAAAAGAGAGTGCTCTCAGAAATGGCTTCAATATTTTCAGTGAAAATTCAAGGTTGCACATTGAGAACCAATTATGCTGTAAATCAGATTAAAGCTAACTGCCATACATAAGTATTGAGCCCATGACTTTAATCTAATTAGTACAGCAACAACTGAAATAACCAGTCATGGAAAACTTTAGCAGAAAATAAATACTTTTAGTAGGTTGAAAATACCTTTGGGCTAACACCCTGGTCCAAGATTAAACATTTCACAGGATGTAGCATTCTATGACTACATCTAGGTATTATGCTGTTCTGGGTTTCAGTTAGATCATTCTCCTCAATCTCCTTTTCTGGATCTTCATCCAGGTGATACTTATTAAATTTGAATGTCCTTTAAAATTCTACTCCAGGTCATCTTTTTCTTCTCTTTCTCTCTCTATTATTTCACTTGGTGAGCTCATCAAACCTCATGGATTCAACTATTTCCTTTGTGCACAGGATTCTCAGAAGTATTTGTCTAGACCTGACTTTCGGTCACATACCTCCATTTGATAATTAGAAAGCTCAAATTGGATATCCATAGATATCTTAAACTCAAGTCTCAAACTGAATTTATTACCATGCATTAGCTAATACATTCCTTCTCTTGATTATCTCCATTTTTCCCTATGTATATCTTATTTCTACATGTGGTCCCCTCAGTTACACTTTAAGCTCTTGGATAGCAGAAATCATTTTTTACCTTTCTTTACATTCCTAGCATGTAACAGTGCCTAGCACATGACATGATATGAAGTCACAATCAAAATAGATAATCCAAATATATCATCACAATTGTAAAACAACTCAAAATGACTTCTTATTCTCAGTCAGTGGGTCAGTGATATCATCTTCACATATAAAGAATAGTACATCATTTCAGTGAGCTATCAATATTCCAGTTTCTCTCTTCTAGTTCATAGGTTCAACTAAGACAGAAGGAAGTCTTGAAGAGATAGGCAAATATTCAAAATTCATCTTGCTAAAAAGAGAAAATACTGAGGATAAAAGGCATTATTGCATGAAATAAACTTGAACTTTTGGTATTAAAATGGATTTATTATGGGATTATTTGGATTCTGCTGACTTAAAGATTTTAATAAGTGCATAAATGGTAACTCCTAAAGAATGATAATATAATGTTCAGAATTGTTGCTGGATTTAAACAAGATTGGAGGAATCTAAAAGATTAATGAAATATTTTACTCTAAAATTCTTGGGACTATCTTTGAAAAGGCTTTCCAAAATTATTATTACAAGGATCTATTCCATCAAAGATAATAATTTATGTAATATGTAAAAAATATGTAATATAAAATGTGAAATCTATGAGAGGCTAGACATTATGAAAATAGAGGAAAGAGACTACCTGAACATTTTATAGTGACTTACAGTGATCAAGAATAGGGTAAATAAACACTAACAAGATGCCAGAAAGAATGTTGAAAAGTATTCTCCCCAAACTCAGCTTTGTGTATTTTAGTATCTCTTAGAACTTCTAATGAAGACAATGAAATGAAATTACCCTTGGTCTCATGGCCAAGGTCCTTACAGAGGGGACAAATTGCACAGGTATAAATACACATGTGAGTATATATGTGTATATATAAACATCCTATATATGTGTGTGTATATACATACACATGCAGACATACTCACAAAGTAAATCTTATTTCCCCTCATAGATTGTAAGGTTTTTGACACTAAGAACAAGGGAAGTTTCATTTTATTATCTTCATTTCCTTTAACACACACACACGTACACAATGTGATACATACACATATATTTGTAGAAATGCATGTGCATATGTATACATATATATTTACATACATAGGCAACTGGGTGGCAGAGAGTGCTGGACTTGGAGTTAGAAAGGCCTGATTTTTAATCTGACTTCAGACACTTACTATCTATGTGTGATTCTAGGCAAATCATTTAACCTCTTGTTTACTTGTGTTTCCTAATCTATAAAATGAGTATAATAATAGCACCTATCTCCCAGAATTATTGAGAGATGATAAAAATAATTGTCAAGGGATTAGTACAATGCTCACCATAAAGTATTGTTTCAGAATATGATGGAACTTGCAAACTAGAATATCATAGTAATAATTGTTATCTTTCAAAAAAAAAACAGGCTGGAAGAGTAAGCAAACTGATGAATTTAGAGTGATGAAGAGGTGAATCTGAGTATGGCAGTGCTTTTGTGGGAAAAAAAGAAAAAAAAGCAGATTAATTTTACCACACCAAAAAAAAAGTTTCTGTTTCTGTTATTAAATCCAAAGGTTTTGCTTCTTATCATGTAGATTGAGGTAATGATAGTATTTACATTATCTGAACAACTTTTTTTTTTAGAAGTGACAATGTAACAATACCTTTGAAATGCCCAAATCTTATACAGGCCTCATTCCTTCACTTTTTTTTTATCTTTTTTGCAATTACATAAAGCCTTAGCACTGTTTTAAAGTTCTTGTTTCAACATATATTGTTTCTCTATATACTCCTATGAGAGCTACAGGATACTTACTCCATATGGAAGCATACTTAAAATTCTAATCAACAGTCACTTATTAAGTACCTATCATGTGGAAATCATGATTATCAGCTCTGATCTAGAAGAAGAGACAAAAATTTTAAAAAGGTTTATTTTCGAGGAACTTGTGATTCGGCAAAGGAAATAAAATACATCCAAAAATGATATAAAAGATGTCAACAGAAAAGAAGTACAAATGAAGTGATATTAGTGTTCTGCTGAGAGAAACATAACTTTTGATCAGAAGAGTCAATCAAAGAAGCTCTCATGGAAGATACAGCATTTAAACTGGGTCTGGGAGAATGTTGTTTTTATTGGTAGAAATTGAGGGAGAGGTCATTCAAAGTCTTGGAAATGGGGTGAGCAAAAGCAGGAAGTTGGATAGAAGGACAAGTTCTTCAAAAAATAATCCAGTTTAGTTGGAGTTTTGAATATTTGACAGGAATGAGTGTGAAGCAAATCTGCCAAGGCAAGCTTATATCAAACTATTTATGATGTTTAAAACTAGTCTACAATTTTTATTTTATTTTATAAACAATTACATTGTTTAGAGATAAGTGTAGATATATCATAAAAATAATAATGGATAAAATAAAGAGATACATTGAAATATTTAAGCAGCGATATAACATGGTCATCTGTAGTAGGACTATGGACAACAAATCTAGTGATATTATGAAGAATATAAATTGAAAGGATTGGAATATTTTAGACGACTTTTGCAGAAGTCCAGGAAGGAATTAATGAGAAATTGAAATAGAATGGCTTCAGTGGGAACTAAAATGAGAGAAGAGCTTAAAAAGTTATATAATGTGACAGGATTTGGTACAATAAAAAGGTTAAGGACAAGGTAGGAATCTTTAGACAGACCTTCAGAAAACAAAGTAGACGGGAGTAACAAATAGCAGAGACTGCATATCCAAAACTCAGTAGACACCAGCCATCTGACTAGCCAAAAGGCCTTCTGAGATTAGTTGGAAAATGTCCAACAGAAACTAGTGGGTCTTGTAGCCATCTTAAGATCACAAGGGACACTTCAAAGAGTGTAATCTGGGGTTACATTTTTTTTTAATTAAAGCTTTTTATTTACAGAACATATGAGTGATTTTTCTACATTGGCCTTTGCAAAAAAATTTTTTTTGTAACAAATTTTTCCCCTCCTTCCCCCCACCCCACCCCTAGATGACAGGTAGTCTAATACATGTTAAATATGTTAAATTATATGACAAATCCAATATATATATTCATATCTATATAGTTATCTTACTGCACAAGAAAAATCAGATCTAGAAAGAAAAAAAAAACAACCTAAGAAGGAAAACAAAACGTAATCAAATATTCACAGAAAGCATTAAAATATTGTGGTTCACACTCATTTCCCACAAGCCTCTCTCTGGATGTATATGACTATCTTCATCGCTGAACAATAGAAACTGGTTTGAAACATTTCATTGTTGAAGAGAGCCATGTCCATCAGAATTGTTCATCATATAGTCTTGTTGCTGTGTATAATGATCTCCTGGCTCTGCTCGTTTCACTCAGCATCAGTTCATGCAAGTCTCTCTAGGCCTCTCTGAAATCGTCCTGCTGGTCGTTTCTTACAGAGCAATAAAATTCCATGACATTCATATACCATAATTTGTTTATCCATTCTCCAATTGATGAGCATCCATTCAGTTTCCAGTTTCTAGCCACTACCAAAAGGGCTGCCACAGACATTCTTGCACATGTGGGTCCCTTTCTTTCCTTTAAGATCTCTTTGGAATATAAGCCCAATAGAAACACTGCTGGGTCAAAGGGTATGCACAGTTTGATAACTTTTTGAGCATAGCTCCAAATTGCTCTCCAGAACGGTTGGATCCATTCACAGTTCCACCAACAATGTATCAGTGTCCCAGTCTTCCCACATCCCCTCCAACATTCATCATTATCTTTTCCTGTTATCTTAGCCAATCTGACAGGTGTGTAGTGGTATCTCAGAGTGGGGACACATTTTGTATAAATATACTTCTCATATGTGATTCTTATGAGTGCTCACACTTCCTGCTTGGATGTGCTATATTGTATTGCAGTGTGTGTGTGTGTATGTGTGTGTGTGTTTTAGGGGATAGTGTTCCTTCAACATATGGTAGTAATGTTTTATTGCAACTTTTTTTACTATGTAATTTATATCATCTCCTTTTCTAAATGAATTTTTTCCATCCTTTTAAGCAATGAATTAAAAGGAAGAGGAAAATAAAATAAATGTCACCAAATGTAACCAATACATTAATCAAACTTGACAATCATAGTCCCAATAACAATAAGATTCCTTTAAAATAGATTTACTCTTGTAGACTATATATCTTGTTATGAAATTATACAATTTTTTAATACTAAATTATTCCATTAAAGGACTGCTTTAAATTAACTGAGTCTTCTGATTAAGAAAAAAATAAATTCATGAGTAGGAGCTCATGAGATGTAGTTTGGAGTAGATACAGACTCATAGAGAACCTTGAACCTGGAATAGCTATTATTGGATACTTGTATGTTGAAAAGTGGGGTTCCCCAATTTGCTACAGAGGCATGGAAGAATTTACAATTGTAATTCCTCCTCAATATAATGGTCCTTCATATACTTAGAAACGGTTCTTATATCCCCTCTTGTCTTTTCTTCTCTAGAACAAACATGCCCAATTTCTTCAGGCAATACTCATATTATATGGACTCAAAAGTCCTTCAGCTATGTTTTATATTTAAAGTCTTCTGCAATTAGACTTCAACTGACTTTTCCAGCCATATTACATGCCACTCCCTTTTGTGTATACTACTGATAAGTTAAACTTGCCTTCTTACTTATTCATATATGACACCCACCCATATTTATATCTTTGTATAGGCATCACAATCATTTGACTAGATTTTTCATCTCACATCCCATGACTAAGAAGTACCTATTTCTTTAAAATTCAGCTTACTGAAATTTTTATAGGAAATATTTTCTACCTTTCAATTAATCACATTTATATCTATCTACATACATACATAGTTGAATAGACACAGGGCATCTAAAAAATCTTAGTATACTCTTTATGCTATTAAAGCTAGTATAGTGTCCACAACAGAGTAAAAGATGCTAGTTGATTGATCATTACATTATTTTACACTTAGTTTTGAACATATAATTACTCCTACTAGATTGAAAGTTCTTTGAGGGCTCTGGTAAATGCTGATTATAGTGTATTTCAAAAGAAGCTCAAATTACTTTATTTAACAAGGGCTTTAAAGAATATGACTAAGTAATAACAAAATCATTTAAGAAAAAAATTTCACAATTTTCTACATGATTTCAAGTTGATGGTGTGACAAAGAAATATACTAATCTTGAAGGAAGGGAGAGATTCTATGAAGAAGGAACATATAGGAATGGGAGATTCTATAAAGAAGGTACACATTATAGGAAAGGAAGATGAGAGATGGAGTGTTACGTGAAGAATAAAAAAAAGGGACAATTCGGCAAGATCAGAATATGAGAGGAGGAGTGCATAATAAGATTGAAAAAAATAGGTTGGTGTCAAAGTGTAAAGAACTCCAAATACTTAACAGAGGAGTTTCTATTTTATCCTGGAGGAAATAAAGAGCCACTAAAGATTCCTTAGCAGTAGAATGATAGAATCAAAATCTTTACTTATGGAACATTTGGCATGTATTTTTAAAATACTAACAAAATTAAACATAAAGTATGAATTAATGAATGGGCACAGTAGATAGAGTGCAGAGCCTAAGACACAAAGATTCATCTTCTTGAATTCAAACCTGGTCTTAGCTACGAAACCCTGGGCAAGCCACTTAACCCTATTTGCTTCAGTTCTTTCAGTTGGAAAATGAGCTAGAGAAGGAAATGGCAAACCACTCCAGTATCTTTGCCAAGAAACCTCCAAAAAGGGTCATGAAGAGTTGGACATGACTGAACATCAAAAATAATGAAGGCATCTCAGCACTATACTACAGTACAGAAATCATATTGCCTCAGGTTTATTGGGTGTATATTTACCTCCATTTTAATATTAGATTACTTATTCAGAGAATCTAACAGAAAAGTGGTTTGTACAAATCATCTTGGTTTATGTCAACAATGTAAATTTGCTTTTAGGCATAATTAAGGTGCATGACTAAGTAAGCCTAAGTTGGAAAAACATTAAAATTGGTTATAATTAATTATGTGGTTTGCATCATTTCCTACACATAAGCCAAAAGTCTTTCTAGCTGTGCCAGTGTATAAATATTAACTCATGTATGTTATTATCTTCTATCAGGCTTCTAAGCATCTCCAGACTGTAAATATAAAATAAACAGACAAACAAAGGAATGAAAGCTACAGAACATACATTATAAATTTCAGTAATCCATACAGATAATTGCATCAATAGAAGGAATACTCCCTTCAATGAGATCATGGATACATTTGGAAGCATAGAAACACCATGTATAAAAATCCCATAAATAGTACTCACACTATTTAGTCTATATTTTGTAGCAACAAAACATTTTTTTTTTACAATAGTTATGAAGCTTTTTTGCTAGTTTTCAGATCTTCTTTTCTGAGTTGCTAGCAAGTTAGCTTTTTCCCTAATAAAAATACTTCCAGAACATTTTTTTAAAGCAGAAAAATGTGGGAGGTCTCAAGTTTTATACTCCCTCTGTCCAGCTTTTTCTTTTTTTTAGCACTATCAGTGGGAATTTAATTTTTAAGGTCCTCATGCCACTTGACGTTGAAATAAATTGTTAGACCTCTGTTTTCCCTATCTTAATGAGGGCTGTTTATTGATGACTAAGCCAGTTTCTTTGTTAATTTATTCTGCTCAATGTGGTGAGTGATTAATATGAGCTTCATTTACTTAATAAATGGTTATATTCTACATCAATATTGATTGCTTATCCTTTCCCCAGATTAACATAACATGTTAAATAACATGTTATAATGCAACTGGCCTCATTAGGGCACCATAATTTCTTTTTTTTCTTTTCTGATTGGATATTGATTGGGAATTCATATTTGATTTGTTTCTGGGATATGGTCTAACTGTACATACACAGATAACTTAGAAATAACTCCCACATCAATAAACAATCTTTTCTTTTTTTGCCTATGCAATTTATTTTATCTTATGGTGAGAATTTGAGATTAACTCCATACAAAAATGAAAGTATGGGCTCTTTGCAGTTTTCTCATTTCTACTCTAGTGAGTAGATGATTAGTGAATCATCAATTTAAATTATAAAGTACTTTCTGAAGTGATTAATTTGTTCTAAAAGTGTATTCAAGCTATGAAATAGCTATCTTCCTATTAGGACCTGTTATGAAATCTTATTTCTACAGAATTAAGGGATGAATGTCATTTGATGTTTAGCACTTAGACATGAGTTTTCACTTAGATATACTTTGTAATTTAATCTTTTTTTTTTATTAAAGCTTTTTATTTGTATAACATGTATATGGGTAGTTTCCCAACATTGATCTTTACAAAGCTTTCCATTACAAATTTCACCCCCAGTCCCCTCCCCTCCCCTAGATGGCAGGAAGTCCACTACATGTTAATAATGTTGAAATGCTTGAGAAGTTATGCAAGAAAAATCCCATCTACAAGTAAAAAAAAAGAATCAGAGAAAGGCAACACAATGCAAGCAAATGTCAAGAGAGATCATGAAAATGTTACATTGTGGTCCATATTTCATATCCCTCTCTCTGGGTGTATATGGTTTTCTTCAGTGAACAATTGGAACTGGTTTGAGACAATGCTTTGTTGCAGAGAGCCATGTCCATCAGAATTGATCATCATGTAATACTGTTGTTGCTGTGTATGATGATCTCCTGGTTCTGCTCATTTCACTCAGCATCAGTTCCTGCAAGTCCCTCCAGGCCTCTCTGAAATCGTCCTGCTGGTCGTTTCTTACAGAGCAATAATATTCCATAACATTCATATACCATAATTTATTCAGCCACTCTCCAATTGATGGGCATCCCTTCAGTTTCCAGTTTCTAGCCACTACAAAAAGGGCTGCCACAAACATTCTTGCACAGGTGGGTCCCTTTCCCTCCTCTAAGATCTCTTTGGGATATAGGCCCAGTAGAAACACTACTGGGTCAAAGAGATAATTTAATCTTAATTACAAAATGATATATATGTGTAAATATTAGTGGGGAGAATTTTAATCTCAATATGAAATGGAATAAAAAATGACAAAAAAATCTATTGACAGGGACACTAATAAACTAAGGGAATAAAATCTTCATGATACTTCCCATTCCCCTTCTCTGGCATAATATTTCAATTCAGAGTAGGTCCTTAAAATCTGTAGAAATATATGATAGAAAGCTGCTAATACTGTTGTAATTTGGAAATACTTTCAAATGATCATTAAAAATGACTTTTTTCATGTATAACATTTTGGTTTTTTTTTTAACTTTTTTTAAATTAAAGCTTTTTATTTGTATAACATATATATAGGTAGTTCCCCAACACTGATCTTTACAAAGCTTTCCATTACAAATTTTACCCCCAGTCCCCTCCCCTAGATGGCAGGAAGTCCACTACATGTTAATAATGTTGAAATGCTTGAGAAGTTATGCAAGAAAAATCCTATCTACAAGAGAAAAAAAAAGAATCAGAGAAAGGCAACACAATGCAAGCAAATGTCAAGAGAGATCATGAAAATGTTACGTTGTGGTCCATATTTCATTTCCCTCTCTCTGGGTGTATATAGTTTTCTTCAGTGAACAATTGGAACTGGTTTGAGACAATTCTTTGTTGCAGAGAGCCATGTCCATCAGAATTGATCATCATGTAATACTGTTGTTGCTGTGTATGATGATCTCCTGGTTCTGCTCATTTCACTCAGCATCAGTTCCTGCAAGTCCCTCCAGGCCTCTCTGAAATCGTCCTGCTGGTCGTTTCTTACAGAGCAATAATATTCCATAACATTCATATACCATAATTTGTTCAGCCACTCTCCAATTGATGGGCATCCCTTCAGTTTCCAGTTTCTAGCCACTACCAAAAGGGCTGCCACAAACATTCTTGCACATGTGGGGCCCTTTCCCTCCTCTAAGATCTCTTTGGGATATAGGCCAAGTAGAAACACTGCTGGGTCAAAGGGTATGCACAGTTTGACAACTTTTTGATAAAAGTGACTTCTAAGGATAATTGGCAAACACTGAGTTTAATTCTATTTCTGTTTGTATTTAAATAATGCAGAGTTTTTTTTAAGATTTGCTACATTCTTTTTTTGTTATAAATCCAGTAATTTTGTAGTTCCACATCTTTGATTTTTCATAAAAATTTCATACAAAAATAAAGTTTAAGGGCAGGTAAGTGGTGCAATGGATAGAGCACCAGCCCTAAAATCAGGAGTACCTGAGTTCAAAGCTGGCCTCAGACACTTAAAACTTCCTAGGTGTGTGACTCTGGACAAGTCACTTAACTTCAAGTGCCTCAGGAAAAAAAGAAATTAATTGTAAAAAATTAAATTCCCAAGTATAACTGGAAAGTATCTATAAAATAAGAAATAACTTTCATCTTCAACTACTCCTTATATTTTAATATTTTGCTATCTACATTTAAATAATCTAAATATTATTTTGTATTTAAGTGGCATATGATGTTTGATTTACATGAAGATTGACCACATTAGTTATCAACAATTAGCATTAGATATTATCTGAAAAATTATTCTACACACCTTTATTACCCATTTTCCTAGGGCATCTTTAGCAATTATAATTAATGTTTTGTGCTACAATGGAACTAAATGGTTAATTGTTTTACTCTTTAAATTCAATTTAAAATGTAGTGTAGACTGATTTGGGAATAGGTTACCTGAGGAATAGTTTTTTTTTTCTATTCTTATTTTATGACAGCTGATTTCAGCTGTCTCTTTAAAAACCCACATAACAGCTGAGAACTTACTCTTGGTCTCTGGATTTGAAGTGAGGGTAATTTAAAAAACATAATTTGAAGCAGAATGCATATAATCCTGGATTTTGTTTCTTCATTAGCTACAGTTTCTTAGGTAATTGATATTTGTGATATAAAAGCAAAATGTATTTATTTTGCTCTTGATATTCTTTTGCTACACACACACACACACACATATACACTCATATATACACACACCTGTTTGTATTTTTAAATAGAAGCCTCAAATATTACATGTAATTAAAAAAGGAATAACCTGTATTTGATGTTTCTTTCTTTTTGCATGTCAGAGGCAAAGCATATATAAAAAATTCAATGTTTAGAGGCAGCTAGGAGGCACAGTGGATAGAGTACTGGCTCTGGAATCTTAATACTTCCTAGGTGAATCACTTAAATTCATTTGTCTTGCCAAAAAAAATTCAATATTTAAAATACAGTGTTCAAATAAATTTAAAAAACTGAAACTTAAAAATACCTAGAATAGCTTCAGGTTTTTTATGAGTCCTCATTTATGGTGCCATAATTTTAAACAGTTTATAATTTAGATGCAAAAATTAAACTTAATTAGAAGTTAATCTTACATGTAACATTGTTCTTTCCATTTCTCCAGCAGAATGAAATAAGCTCCTGTTTTGTGTTGTTTTCAAATAGCATCAGAGCCTTGTACATGTGTGCAAATCATGGCACATGATAGTCAATCAAGAATTGAAAGTGATTATCACTCAGCAATGGAAAGGAACATTATGGCCATGAGAAGGCTGAAACATGACAAGACAAAAAAAAAAAAAAAGAAACCACAAAGAAGAATTGGACTAAAACTTGCTAATTCATATATGATTTAAAAATTATGTATGCTAATTACATGCCAAAAAGAAGGAATATAATTGAAGATAAAATCTTGTATGAGTGTTGTTACAATGTCAGGAGATAGAAAAGAAAACTTCAGCAATTTGAGTAGACCTTTTGTAATGAATGCATGGGAAGATATGGAGGAGATTTAGATAGGACAGGGATGGATAGGTTATGGTTTGCCTTGGTGGAGGGAACATTCCCATTGAGAAAATCACAGATTCATTTGAGATCCCATTTTCTTGCATGTAGTAGCTATTATTTAAGCATTTGTTGGATTGAATTGGATTCAATTACACAGATTCAGAAAGTGTCAGAATTGAAAATTAACAAGAGGCAATCACTCATCCTTGAATGAAAATACCCCTTTCAAAATGTCCATAATATGGAAATTTAGAATTTGTGTAAAGATCATTAAAGAGGGGGAAAACCTATTTTCTTCTCCATTTTAGTTTTTGATAGCCTTGTTGAGAAGTTTTTCTCATAGTAAAGCAATAACTGCCCCTAAAACTTATTTTTATTTCAGCCCTTGAAAATATTGAAAATCACCAATGTATCTTAGGATACATTGATAGGCAGAGGATGTAGGAATAAAGAGATTTTCACTGAACCTTAGCCTTGTTAGACTTCATCTGGAATTTCACATTTAGTTTTAAGGACCAGAGTTTAAGGACACTGATAGGCTCTAGATTGTTTAGAGGATAGCAACTTGAATAGTTAAGGGTCTTGAATACTGGATGAAAAAAGTACCAAACAAATTAGGGATGTTAGGCTTGGAGAGAAGATACTAGGGAAAATTAGATTTCTATATTCAAATATTTGAAGGATTGTCATGCAAAAGAAGAATTAGCTTTTTCTGCTTGGTCTCAGAGATCATAATAAGGATCAGTGTGTGGAAGTTATAAAGTAGCAAATTTATGTATAATGTCAGGAAAAATGTTCAGTTAGTAACATCAAAAGTAAAATAGGATACTTAGAGAAGTGTCATGTTCCTCCTTTTTGAAACTAGAGCTTGGATGATTACTAGTTGGATATATTATAGTGGGGATTCTTTTTATGAATCATATTAGATGACTTCTGAGATTCCTTTCTACTCTCATATTGTGTGATATTGTGATTTTAAGACTAGGCCAATTGTACATGGAGCCTGTACTATATTTTTAAAAAGTATTATGATCTTATTATTTTATGCTGCTATGTCTTAATGCTATGATTAATCCAATGTATAATATAATATATATATATATATATGAATACATATCTGCTCATACATATACGTGTAACATATAAACAAATGTATATGCGCAAAGCCAGTTGTTTCTGAAATGTATATTGTGGCATTTAGCTTTCTTTAAGACTCCCAGATTACATATTAGCTTTCTTTGAAAACATCCATCTCATCTGTGATGTCTGCATACCAGCAAATTCTATCAACTGCAGTTGTTTCCCAGCTGTCTATGGTGAGGTTACATGCTTCAGGCAATGTTTCTGAACTGTTTTCCTGACTGTGAGAGATTCCCTATCCTGGTACACCATAAAATTCTTGATTTTTATCATCAACTGTGTAATATATACATTGTAAGAACTTTTTCACAACTGGAATAAAAATAAGTCAACATCATTTTTTTTATTAAAGCTTTTTATTTGCATAACATATGTATGGGTAGTTCCTCAACATTGATCCTTACAAAGCTTTCCGTTACAAATTTTCCCCCTAGTCCCCTCCCCTCCCCTAGATGGCAGACATCATTGCTTTGCTATTAAAATTTATGTTCCTTAATTTTTAGACAGGGATTATTTCTGCCAAAAAGCAATTAGAAGAAAATTTGTTGGAGGACATGTAAAAATTAAAGAGCAAAGGGGAACTCTATCTTCATTTTCTTTTTAACAAACAAGTAAACTAACATTCTATATTAGGTTGTGTAAAGTGATTTTTGGGGAAAAGAAGTGGGTCTTCAGAAAAAAGACAAGAGAAAATGTTATAATTATGGTATTCAAAAATGTTGAGTTAAGGCTTGTAAATAAGGAAACAGGAATGATAGATCAATATAAACAAAACTCCACACCTTTTATCTTAAAGTATCAGGAAATGGGCCACAAAAAAGGCATTTCTCTACCCTCAAAAGTTTTCAGGATATCTCAGAAGCTACTTTTCCTAAATAATTCTAAACATTTTCAATAAATCTAGAAAGTCCTCAACTATAATCACTTGAAAGAAAAGAGCAGAGAATCAATAACAACTTCTGAAAAATTAAAAAATATCCTATCATGGAGATTTCAAAAGCAGAGGACTAGTATAAAGTCCTCTTTATGAGGACTTTATGAGTATAAAGGGGAAGGATTGCAGATATAAGGCCAGGTTCAGGTGTGGATGGAGAAAGCTTAAGTATCAGATGTTTTCAATTATTACAAAGTTTTCCTGGAAATATGTGTGTTTTACATTTACAAGTTTAATGCATAAGGTAAAAGTCATCCATAACTCATATTGAGAGCATCTATAAAAAGATCTTAGGAATTTACTGATATGGGTAGGCTTTTAATGATGAGATCTAAATACATCTTTCACCTTACACCATGTTTTAACTTTTGTATGGTTTTGTAGAATTACATGTGCAAATTTGATAGGAAGGTAAAGTTTGGAAACAATATGATATTACTTGAAATCTGAACTTAATAGAATGCAAACTCACAGGTAAAAGTTTAAAACCCCAAAGCAGCCATTCAAAAAGGGTATAGCATATAGATAATTTATATAAATCCACAGCATCATGGTTTTATTTCACAAAACTTTTTTATACATTATAATAAAATTCATCATACATAAGCTTTAGGAGAAAAATGATTGATTCAACCTATGATATTTAATGCATTGAGTTCCATTTTCTTGAATATCTGAGGAACAGATGTGGCTATGCCAGTATACATTCTTTAGTTTTGTACTGAGAGTAATTTTAAAAAATTCTATTACCTCTTTACCTCTCACTATTTATAAAGATATAGAAATACTTTGAATATGCTTTATCATGTGAAAATTGAAATATGATAGCATTTCTTTTAGTATCTATTTACACTTATCTCAGAATAGTAGTCATATTATGTGCCATACTCAAATACTCTGAAAAAGAAATATTTAACTCATTTTGTATATTGTGACTTTTGAGGCTCTATTATTTCTTTGAGTGATTTAGCAAGACTTGTGGAGAATATATAAAGTTGGAAGAAAATTATAATGAGTTATCTAGACAAGGTACCAAGATAACTTTAAGTTCTCCAAGAATAGAAAGAATCAAATACTTGCTAACCAAGGCTATTATAGGGATGGTTTTACTTAAATTTAAAGACTTCTGGTCTTTATGTAAAAGATTTTGAAATGTTGGACCACTGGGCTGTATTTCATAAGATCAAATTATTATGGTTAAATGTAAAGTCTTACACATGAATATAACAAATTAACTTCACAAGTAGAAAAGGAAGAGATATTGTTAGTAGTAAAAAGTCTAATATCATCTTGGTCTGCATTAAGAATGTTCAAAGGAGGGTAAGCAGGACGGGTAAAGAATCTCAAGTCCTTGTTTTAAGAAGAGCAATTGAAGGAACTGGGGATGTTTAATTTTGGTTTGTATTAAAGGATAGAACCAGAAATAAATTTTGGTTTCCCATTGGGAAAAGATTTTCAATAATTAGAACAATATGAAATTAGAATGAACTGCCTCCAGATGAGGTGGGCTTGCCCATCTTTAGAGATGCACAAGCAGATGCTGGATAATCAGTAAGCTGATATTATAATGGATTACACTAAATGGCTGTTGAGGTCCCTTCAAGTTCTCACAATTAGGGATTTTGTAAAGTTTATTCCTGCTTTCAGATTTCATTGTATACTGTACTCCCATGGTTCTCTATTATTTCTTTCTTTTTTAAAATTTTTATTTTTTTTTATTAAAAGCTTTTTATTTACAAAACATATGAGTGATTTTTCTACATTAACCTTTGCAAAACTTTTTTTTTGTTCCAAGCTTTTCTCCTCCTTCCCCACACCCCCCACCCCTAGATAACAGGTAATCTAATACATGCTAAATATGTTAAATTATATGACAAATCCAATATATGTATACATATCTATACAGTTATCTTACTGCACAAGAAACATCAGATCTAGAAAGAGAGAGAAAAAAAAACAACCTAAGAAGGAAAACAAAATGCATGGAAATATTCACAGAAAGCATTAAAATGCTGTGTTGTGGTCTACACTCAATTCCCTCAGGACTCTCTCTGGATGTATATGACTATCTTCATTACTGAATAATAGGAAGTGGTTTGAATCACATCATTGCTGAAG
>JAJPUD010002860.1:172582-287993 GCA_023553655.1 Myrmecobius fasciatus
TTCACTCAGCATTAGTTCATGCAAGTCTCTCCAGGCCTCTCTGAAATCATCCTGCTGGCTGTTTCTCACCAAACAATAATATTCCATAACATTCATATACCATAATTTATTCAGCCATTCTCCAATTGATGGGCATCCATTCAGCTTCCAGTTTCTTGCCACTACAAAAAGGGCTGCCACAAACATTTTTGCACATGTGGGTCCCTGGTTCTCTATTATTTCAATGGAATTCTTCTTCCACCCTCTGTAGAATGGTATATAATGCATGGAACAGTAGAGAATGAACCTTCTTTGTATTTCTTGATTTTATTTATGTCTTTCCGTATAAATTGTCTTTAGCTAGTTTACTTATTGTGTTGGAGACCTTTCTCAAGATACCTTAAGGATTCAAATCTCAAGTAGCACACAGGTTACCTATTTATTGTTTTTCTATTTTAGCTTTTCTGCTAATATGTTTAGGTTCTTGATATATTTTATTCCACTTTTATACTTAAATAATTTTGGTAATATGTTGAAGCCCTCCTAACCATCATGTATCTTCCATTGCTCTTTGAGTCACCTTCAATTTTGATTTTTCAAGATCATGATTTTCCAATCCAATCCAATCCAATCCAATCCAATCCAATCCAATCCAATCCAATCCAATCCAATCCAATGCAATGCAATTTCCAGTTGCAGAGTGTCATTTGGAGAATATTGGTGTTAAAGAAATTCATTTTGTCCATTGGTTGTTGGCTGATTCGTTGGTTGTTTTTCTTTAGGTCAACAAGCAATTTGAGATCTTGGAAATTATTTTACACTTTCCCAAATATCCAACAGTATGATTTCCTCTCTGGTTCAAATTTATCATCTTTCTCTAACTTCTCTTCAAGATATCAAGAGATATGACCCTCACGGGCAATGAGGCATGATCTATGGAACATATTGCTAGGAGTAACAGGGAAATAAAATCCAATTCATTTAACTTAATGGTAAAACATACTTTAGAAATCATCTAGTTAAGTCTTCTCTACAGATGAGGAACTTTTTTTCAGGGTCATGCAGTTAGTAAGGAATAAAATTAGGCTTTGAACCAAATTCTTTCGACTTCAAATTTCATGCACCTTGGACTATGCCATACCAACTCTAAAACTGCCTTAGCTAATGCCTATTGATTTAACTACTAAAATTATTTAAGTAATCAACAATAAAACTATTTCAGAATGGAAAGAACATTGAGTTTGTTGATAGAAAACCTGTCTAGCTCTACCTTTGATATTTGAGTAAGTCACTTAGGTTCTCAAAGTCTTAATTTCCTCATTTTAAAATTAGTAGTAATAATTGTGAGGAAAATGCTTTCAAATTGGAATATATTACCCAAATATCCAACTATATGATATTTTGCTACCAGACACTGAAGATAATTAAATTATGTCCAAAAATCTGATAAGAAGGTATATTATTTCTAATATACTTATTATTTTTGGGTAATAACAGAAATAGCTGTCTAGCTAGCAAAGAAATTCTAGATTAATGAAAATATCAGGAAGTCATGTTGACTAAACTCACACATTTATTAAGCACCTACTAGGCACCAATCCCTGTTTTCAAGGAGCTTAAAACCTAATTTGGGAGACAACATGCAGACAACATATAGAATATGGGTACAGAAGATATATACAGAGTAACTTGGAGATAATCTCAGAAAGAAAGCATTATAATTAAAGAAGATCAGGTAAGTTGTAGAGCTGTAGAATTAGTTGAGAATTAAAGAGAACCAGGAAAACCAGAAAGCAGGGGAGAGAGGAGAGAGATTTCTAAGCATGGGAAAATGCATGAAGTCAGGAGATAGAATGTCCCTGGTTAAGGACTAAAAAAATTCCCAAACAAATTGTGTGAGAATAAGGTGTAAAAAACTTGAAAGGTAGGAAGAGGCCAGTGATTATAAAGGGCATTAAAAGCCAAAAATAGGAGTTTATATGTAATCATAGGGAGCCATGGAAATTTACTGAATAGGAGAGTAACATGATTAGGCTTTAGGAAGATCAATTTGACAGCTGAGTGTCATAGATTGAGTTGGAGGTCAA
Organism: Myrmecobius fasciatus; assembly: GCA_023553655.1. Taxonomy (NCBI): domain Eukaryota; kingdom Metazoa; phylum Chordata; class Mammalia; order Dasyuromorphia; family Myrmecobiidae; genus Myrmecobius; species Myrmecobius fasciatus. Next base: position 174,649 of record JAJPUD010002860.1, read on the forward strand.
GAGAGAGAAAGAGAAACAAATAGATCTGAGAATCATCTGCAGAGAGATAATAGTTGATAGTATGATGATGGTATTATCAGGCAGAATAGCATAGAAGTATAAAAGGAAAGGTCTAAGATAGAACCTTGAAGAACACATATAATTTTGTGAATATGACATGGATGCATATCCAGTAAGGGAGTGTAAAAAAGGTTCAAATAGGAGAACTAAGAGAAAGCAATGTCACAAACAACTAAAAAGAAAAGATTAATGAGAAAAAGGTGCTCAATAGTGTCAAATAGTGTGGTGAAGTCAAGAAGGATGAAGAAATAACAATTTATTTTCAAGAAACTTCTGATGCTGTTCAGGGGGCGGAGCCAAGATGGCGGAGTGAAAACATGACTCTGCATCTCTCTGATCTTCTCTCAAACCAACGATAAAATAAGCCTCTGAACTGATCTTCAAGTCAACGAATTTAGAAATACTTGGATACTGCTTGCTGATACCTCTGAATAACTTCACATCAGGTTTGTCTATCTCGGACAGAGGGATAAAGAGTGGTGTAGGCTGGAAGTGAGGGAGGGTCTCAGCTCAGCTCATTGTGGCAAAAAACGCCAAACTCCAAACTCCAAACAACTGGAGTTTATCTGAGGCACTCGGGACACTCTGCCCGGATTGGGGGCAGGTGTTCTGGCAGACTTGCCTTGTTTAAGGAGTAATTCGGATTTAGTCCTAGCCCCCACCAGCCCAGCACCTTAAATTAATTCACCAAATTGCCCCAGGGCAAGGAGCTTTAGCCAAGGTTTTTCCAAACCTTAAAGAGATATACACGCTGTTTAAAAAAAAAAATGAAGAGGCAAAAGAGAGCTCTCACCTTAGACAGCTTTTATCGAGACAGAGAAAGGCTGACCCCAGATTCTGAGGTTCCTTTAGACAAAACTTCAGAGGATGTTATTAAGGACCATCACTGGTCCCCTTTTCAAAAGGCCTTTCTGGAAGATTGCATACAGAATCTCAAAAGAGAATTGGAGGATAAATGGGAAAATAAACTAAAGTCAGTGCAAAAAGCCCTCCAAAAGAGATATGATAAAGACACCAATTTATTGAAAAATAAAATTAGTGAAGTGGAAAAAGAGTGCAATGAACAAATTGGCCAGTTACAAAAGGAGCTTAAAAAGGTAACTGAAGAAAACAACACTTTAAAAATAAGAATTGAACAAATGCAAGTGAATGACTCAATAAAACTTCAAATATCAGTCAAACAAAAACAAAAAAATGAAAAATTAGAAGAAAATATGAAATATCTCCTAGGAAAAACAACTGACTTGGAAAATAGATCTAGGAGAGACAATCTAAGAATTATTGGACTTCCTGAAAGTCATGATGAAAAAAAGAATCTAAACACCATCTTCCAGGAAATCCTGAAAGAAAACTGCCCTGAGATTGTAGAATCAAAGGGCAAAATCACCATTGAAAGAATTCACCAATCACCTCCTGAAAGAGACCCCAAAATTAAAACCCCAAGGAATATCGTGGCTAAATTTCAGGACTATAGCACCAAGGAAAAGATTCTGCTTGCAGCTGGAAAGAAACAATTCAAATACCAAGGATCAATAATTAGAATCACACACGATCTGTCAGCCTCCACATTGAAGGATCGAAGGGCCTGGAAACAGATATTCCGAAGGGCAAAGGAACTTGGATTACAGCCAAGAATAACCTATCCAGCTAGAATGAGCATTATCCTCCAGGGAAGAAGATGGTCATTCAATGATATAGGTGAATTTCACCTTTTTCTAATGAAAAGACCAGATCTGAACAAAAAATTCGACATCCAAACACAGAACTCAAGAGATGCATAAAAAGGTAAAAAGGAAAGGACTCTTGAGAACTTTATTTTTACTAGGGGGATACTTAAAATTTGGGGGTATAATGAACTAGATATTACTTTGATAATATGAAAAAGAGAACCAGAGGGGGAAAGGTTGTCATACTGGGGAAAAGAGGGAAAAAGTGGTAAAATAAGATCTAAAAAAAAAAGGAGGTAAAAACAAGGTAAAATCTCTTGAAGAGGCAAAGAAAACCTAGTATAATTGAGAGAAAGAGGGGAGGGAGATGAGCATTGTGTAAATCCTACTCTCATCAGGTTGGGCTCTAAAAGTGGATATCAAACACTTGATTTTCACATAGAAACTGGCCTGTTGCTAGAGGGAAGTGGGAGGGAAAGGAGGAAAAGAAAGGGATAAACTAATAGAAGGGAAAATAGAAGAATCAGGGGAAAGGAGTAAAAACAGGGGGAGGGGACCTAAAGGGTGGAGTATTGTTTGGGGGAGGGGGTCATCAAAAGCAAATTACTGAGGAGGGGGGAAGGGAGAAAGGGAAAGGGAAAGGGGAAAACAAAACTTGGGTAAATAAGATGGCAGGAAATAAAGAATTAGTTATTCTAACTGTGAATGTGAATGGGATGAACTCTCCCATAAAGCGGAAGCGGATATCAGATTGGATTAAAAATCAGAATCCCACAAAATGTTGTCTACAAGAAACACATCTAAAACATAGTGACACATATAGGAAGGATGAAGGTAAAAGGCTGAAACAGAACCTATTATGCTTCAGGTGAACAAAAAAAAGCAGGGGTAGCAATCCTTATCTCAGATCAAGTAAAAGCTAAGATAGATCTAATCAAAAGAGATAAGGAAGGAAACTATATTTTATTAAAGGGTACCATAGATAATGTAGCAATATCTATACTAAATATATACACACCAAGTGCAATAGCACACAAATTCCTAGGGGAGAAATTAAGAGAGATGCAAGAGGAAATAGACAGCCAAACGATACTAGTGGGGGATCTCAACCTTGCTCTCTCAGAATTAGGTAAATCAAACCACAAAATAAACAAGAAAGAAATTAGGGAGATAAACCAATTGTTAGAAAAGTTAGGTATGATAGATTTATGGAGAAAGTTGAATGGAGACAGTAGGGAGTTTACTTTTTTCTCAGCAGTCCATGGAACCTATACAAAAATTGACCATATATTAGGGCATAAAAACCTCAAAATCAAATGCAGAAAGGCAGAAATAGTAAATACATCTTTTTCAGATCATGATGCAATAAAAATCACATGCAATATAAGGCCAGGAGAAAATAAACCAAAAGTTAATTGGAAATTGAATAATCTAATCCTGAAGAATGAATGGGTGGAAGAGCAAATCATAGACACAATCAATAATTTCATCCAGGAGAATGACAATAAGGAGACAACATACCAAAATTTGTGGGATACGGCTAAAGCAGTTATAAGGGGCAATATTATATCTCTAGATGCTTACTTGCATAAAATAGAGAAAGAAAACATCAACAAATTGGGTTTATTATTAAAAAAACCAGGAAAAGAACAAATTAAAAACCCTCAATTAAATACCAAATTGGAAATTCTAAAAATAAAAGGAGAAATTAATGAAATTGAAAATAAGAAAACCATTGAATTAATAAATAAAACTAAGAATTGGTTCTATGAAAAAACCAACAAAATAGATAAGCCTTTAGTTAATTTGATAAGAAAAAGGAAAGAGGAAAATCAAATTGTTAGTCTCAAGAATGATAAGGGAGAACTTTCCTCCAATGAAGAGGAAATGAGAGCAATAATTAGGAGTTACTTTGCCTAACTTGATGCCAGTAACTTTGATAATCTAAATGAAATGGAGGAATATCTACAAAAATATAGATTGCCCAGGTTAACAGAAGAGGATATAAATTATTTAAATAGCCCCATATTAGAAAAAGAAATAGAACAAGCTATTAACCAATTCCCGAAGAAAAAATCTCCAGGGCCAGATGGATTTACATGTGAATTCTACCAAACATTCAAAGAACAATTAATTCCAATACTATACAAACTATTTGAGAAAATAGGGACAGATTATACTGCCAAATTCCTTCTATCAGACTGATATGGTGCTGATAGCTAAACCAGGTAGAGTGAAAACAGAGAAAGAAAACTATAGACCAATTTCCTTAATGAATATTGATGCAAAAATTTTAAATAAAATATTAGCAATGAGATTACAGAAAGTCATCCCCAGGATAGTACACTATGACCAAGTAGGATTTATACCAGGGATGCAGGGCTGGTTTAATATTAGGAAAACTATCAGCATAATTAATTATATTAATAACCAAAGTAACAAAAACCATATGATTATCTCAATAGATGCAGAAAAAGCATTTGATAAAGTCCAACACGCATTCCTGTTAAAAACACTAGAGAGTATAGGAATAAATGGGCTTTTCCTTAAAATGATCAGTAGCATCTATTTAAAACCATCAGCAAGCATCATATGTAATGGAGACAAACTAAAACCATTCCCAATAAGATCAGGAGTGAAACAAGGCTGCCCACTGTCACCATTACTATTTAATATTGCATTAGAAATGTTAGCTTTGGCAATAAGAGAAGAAAAAGAGATAAAAAGAATCAGAGTAGGTAATGAAGAAACCAAATTATCACTCTTTGCAGATGACATGATGGTATACTTAGAGAACTCTAGAGACTCAACTAAAAAACTACTAGAAACAATTCACAACTTTAGCAAAGTGGCAGGATTCAAAATTAATCCACATAAATCATCAGCATTTTTATATATCACCAACAAAGTTCAGCAGCAAGAGATACAAAAAGAAATTCCATTTCAAATAACAGATGATAGGATAAAATATTTGGGAATCTATCTGCCAAGGAAAAGTGAGAAACTATACGAACTAAACTACAAAACACTTTCCACACAAATAAAATCAGACCTAATCAATTGGAAAAACATTAAGTTCTCATGGGTAGGCAGAGCGAACATAATAAAAATGACAATACTACCCAAACTAATCTACTTATTTAGTGCCATACCAATCAAACTCCCAAGAAATTATTTTACAGATCTAGAAAAAATAGTAGCAAAGTTCATTTGGAAGAACAAAAGGTCAAGGATTTCAAGGGGATTGATGAAAAAAAAGTCAGATGAAAGTGGCCTTGCTGTACCAGATCTAAAACTATATTATAAAGCAGCGGTCATCAAAACCGTTTGGTACTGGCTAAGGAATAGAGCAGTCGATCAGTGGCACAGGATAGGTTATCAGGACAATCTAGGCAATAACCTTAACAATTTAGTGTTTGATAAACCCAAAGACCCCAGTTTTGGGGATAAGTACTCACTATTCGGCAAAAACTGCTGGGAAAATTGGAAACTAGTATGGAAGAAATTAGGGCTTGACCCATACCTAACACCACATACCAAAATAAGATCTAAATGGGTTCATGATCTGGATATAAAGAGTGATTTTTTAAACAAATTAGAGGAATGTAATATAGTTTACTTCTCAGACCTGTGGAGAAGGAATAAATTTATGTCCAAAGAAGATCTGGAACTCTTAATTGAACACCAGATAGATAATTTTGATTATATTAAGTTAAAAAGTTTCTGTAGAAATAAAACTAATACAGACAAGATTAGGAGGGAAGCATTAAATTAGGAAATCATCTTTACATTTACTGGTTCTGATAAAGGCCTCATTTCTAAAATATATAGAGAATTGTCTCATATACATAAGAATTCAAGCCAGTCTTCAATAGATAAGTGGTCAAGGGATATGAACAGACAGTTTTCAGATGATGAAATTAAAACCATTTGTAGTCATATGAAAAGTTGCTCCAAATCACTATTGATCAGAGAAATGCAAATTAAGACAACCCTGAGGTACCACTACACACCTGTCAGATTGACTAAAATGACAGGAAAAGATAACGATGAATGTTGGAGGGGATGTGGGAAAACTGGGACACTGATACATTGTTGGTGGAACTGTGAACGGATCCAACCATTCTGGAGAGAAATTTGGAGGTATGCTCAAAAAGTTGTCAAACTGTGCATTCCCTTTGACCCAGCAGTGTTTGTACTGGGCCTATATACCAAAGAGATCTTAGAAGAGGGAAAGGGCCCCACATGTGCAAGAATGTTTGTGGCAGCCCTTTTTGTAGTGGCTAGAAACTGGAAACTGAAGGGATGCCCACCAATTCGAGAGTGGCTGAATAAATTATGGTATATGAATGTTATGGAATATTATTGCTCTGTAAGAAACGACCAGCAAGATGATTTCAGAGAGGCCTGGAGAGACTTGCATGAACTGATGCTGAGTGAAACGAGCAGAACCAGGAGATCATCATACACAGCAACAACAGTATTACATGATGATCAATTCTGATGGACATGGCTCTCTGCAACAAAGAATTGTCTCAAACCAGTTCCAGTTGTTCACTGAAGAATACCATATACACCCAGAGAGAGGGATATGAAATATGGACCACAACATAACATATTCATGATCTCTATTGATATTTGCTTGCATTGTGTTGCCTTTCTCTGATTTTCCTTTTTTTTCTTTTAGATAGGATTTTTCTTGCATAATTTGTCAAGTAATTCAACATTATTAACATGTCATGGACTTCCTGCCATTTAGGGGAGGGGAGGGGACTGGGGGTAAAATTTGTAATGGAAAGCTTTGTAAAGATTAATGCTGGGGAACTATCCATATATATGTTATACAAATAAAAAGCTTTAATAAAAAAAAAGAAACTTCTGAATTCATAATTTTTCTTAAAGAACTCCTACAAATCAGCCTTGGGAATGTTTTTTAGGGGCTTTAGTCAGAGAAAGAAGCCTTACCTTATAATGTTTCTCTAACATGTAAGGAAGCTTCTGAATGAATGTACAGAGAATGAGAAGACTAAAAAAACAAGGGAAATCTTAGTCATAGATCTAGAGTTGGAGGGGCCTTTCGAGTACAAATAGTCCAAAACTTTTATTTACAAATAAGGAAACTGATCTCCAAGGAAGATTAACTTATTTAAGATTATATGAGTAGTAAACATCAGAGGCAGTATTGAATCCAGAGTTCAAAGACATTGCTTTTTCCATCACATTATAAATATTCTGATGATGAATGGTATGATGGAGAAATCATATTTACAACCTTAGATAGATATCTGAGATTCTTCCATCAGACACTGAATACAGTTGGGACTTGTATCTAAAAAAATTCATGGAATATTGTCTACACAGGATTATCTTATGTTTTCATCAATGAACAGAAAAATAATTCGTTACAGTAAAATGGATAAAATAGGTATTTACAAGTTTTACAATATTGTATTGGGCAGCTAGGTGGCACAGTGGATAGAGCACCAGCCCTGAAGTCAGGAGGACCTGAGTTCAAATCTGGTCTCAGACACTTAATATTCCCTAGCTGTGTGACCCTGGGCAAGTTACTTAACCCCAATTGCCTCAGCAAAAAGCAAAAACAAAAACAAACAAACAAACAAAAAACAATATTGTACAGGACCAATTGCAATATTATTCAAAGCAAATTCTAGAACATTTGCTGTTTCTAATTTAGTTTCTTGTTTACTTTGGAGGAGAAATGTTTCAAAGTTTGATTACATTTGCACAGTTGAATATTTATGCCTGACAAACAAATATCAACATCAAAATTAAACTTATCACAGACGTAAGGTTAAATTACATTTTCACTTTCCAGGCTCCACACAGTCTTCACAACTCTCCAGAAATACGAGTTAACTAGCAAAATCTAGGCAAAAATCTTGAAATAAAATCTAGACCAGTATTGCTGATGTATGGAGCATAGAGAAGGTGTGGCTCATTTATTCTGCATCCATATGTAATACCTAAAACTATTTTAAGTGTTAAAACAACATCTTGAAAATTCTGTGAATTATAATGTTTAGAAAAGGCCAAACCCATTCTTAAAAATAAAGAGGAAAATGAGGGGGAAAAGGATCTAAGAATGAAAAATCACATGTTACTCACGATCCTTTCCACCTTTCCACCTTGACCCAGCTTTCATTCTGTCTGAGAAGCTCACTGTAGAAGCTATTTCTGCTATCCATAGCAGCAGCATTAGTGACAGCACAGCCATGCCAGATAAAAAATAACCTCTACAGGGAGGATAGTGAAAGACACTGATGAGCCTGAAGACTTTTATAAGGAATGAAAACCTAAAGCCAATCCTGTCACTTTATTCATCAGAGATACAAAAACATGGCTTCTGCCATACATTTTAAAAAGCAGATATGTTTTCATCATGCTCTCCATTTAGATTATTTGGGAAATGGAAAAAAAAAAAACAGAAAAGCATGTAAAACCTTCTGATGGGCAAAAATGGAATACCCAGAGAGTGAAAGAGCTTTCATTGGTTTCTCCGAAGATACTGGCTCCTGACATGCTTCTGCAATGCCTTAGCTTTTTCAAATGTTTGTCAACAATCCTTATAACACAATAATAGGCAGAGATTTAAGCATTTCTCCTCTCCTCTACGCCTGCACTGCAAATTAATGTATCTGATGAAATAGAACACTTAATTTTGGCCCTGCAGACTTACCTCATTTCAAACAGAGCTAGTTGTTAAGAAAAAAAGAAAGCAAGTTTGCAAAGCTCTATTTATCATCTGGAAGCAGAAGGTAGACACCTGATGCTGAAAGATGATAAAAATACTTTTGCAAAGAGGGAGTGGTAAGTAATTGTCTTCTATTTAGCTTACCCTATCATAGGTTTTACATTTGGAGAATAAAAGCAAAGGAAGAGTTTCTTTGCACACCATTCTCATCCCTCAAATCTAAAATCCATAGAGTGAACTATTAAATTTGCCAGTTTTACATAATAATCTGTAGTACAGTGTTTTGAAAAGGCTCACACAACAATAATACAGCTTTATTAATAGATGCTGGCATCTTCAGCAAGCCCTTATGCTTTGTAATGATTTTATCATTTCATGAACTGAACAGACTGTTGAGCAAATTAGACTTCTCTGGTTTGCAATTATCTCTTCATTTTTCTTACATGTCCCCACATGCTGAGTATTTAGTAACAAGACTATAACCAAGGAAGATTTTTAACCCTCATATTTTGTTACAATTAAATTCTTTACCATAATCAAATGATTTTCTTGTACTATAGAAATGATAGAAGAGAAGCCATGCACAACTCTAAAATTTTTTTCAGATATGATCATTTTATATATAATATTATAAAGCCTGACCTACTTCAGATGTTAAGTAAACAGCATTAATAAATCCTCCCCACCCCAGAATACTGTTAGAAACATTAGATTCTATATCTTACCATATTTATATTAATATTACTAAAATTTCTGAAAGAACATCATGATAAGTCTTTATTTCTCTGGCTTTCTTCAAGTTTCAATTCAAATATTATCTGTTTCATGAGTTTTTAACATCTTCCCTTCTGAGATGAACTTCCATTTACTCTTCCTAAATCTTGTATACATACATAATTACATATGTTTATGTAATTTATTACTTATTAGTTACTTATTAGAATGTGACTTATTAGATGACAGGAACTATTTTTGCCTTTCTTTGTCTTCCTGTGTTTGCCACAATATTTGACTAACAGTAATTGCTTAATAAACGTTTTTAAATTACATGGATATGCAAAAATACAAAAATTTATTTTTGTATTAGTTTTATAAAGGTACATTAATAAGCTTTAAAAATGAGTAAGTCATTACTAATTATATAATTTGGTATTAAGAGAACAACAATCATAAAAATATTAAAAATTAAAAAAACAGTTATTGTGGCATTCTAGTGACAATAATTTTTCTTTTGGTGACTTGCCTATTTGGAGCTTTCAAGTAAATTTAAGTCATATTGAAAAGAACTCAAGATGACAAACCAAAGATTAGAAGGTCTTGTAAGACAGAAGGAATACTCAAAGAAAAGGTTATCTGAGCTTATCTGCCCTAAAATCTTGCTAAAGGAAAGGCAAACCAAAAAAAAAATCCTAGAAGAACTCAAAAAATATTTTAATATCAAATGAGAGTAATTAAGAATTTTTTTTAATTAAAAAAACCCCCAAGAAAAACAAGATTATAAAAAGAAAGCCAACAAATTGGAAAAGGAGATCCAGAATTTTAGGAAAGAAAATGACTCCTTGAAAATTAGAATTGGGCAAGGGGAAGCCAGAGAAATTATGAGATCAAGAAATAATAAAGAAAAAAAGAAAAATATAAAGAATTAAAAAAATAGAAGAGAATGTTAAACATCTAATAAGAAAAAAATTATCTAGACATAAGAATATTTGGACTACTTAAAAGTTATGATAAAAAAGAACCTTGATAAAATAATAATAAAAGAAATAATTAAAGAAAATTGTCCTGAAGTATTAGAACAAGATGGGAAAATAGAAGTAAGAAAAAAGTATCCATGAATATCATCTGAAAGAGATTCTACAAGGAAATCCTATAGAAATATCATAACCAAATTCCCAAACTCCCAAATCAAGGAGAAAATATTACTAACAACAAGAAAAAAAATAAAATACAGTGGAGGCACAATTAGACTCATCCAAGACCTAGTAAAGGCTACATTAAAAGATCATAGGTCTTGAAATACTATATATCAAAAAGCAATAGAATTGGAGTTACAGTCAAAAATATCATATTCAACAAAAGCATGATCTAGAATGGAAAAAAGAACATTCAATGATTTGTTAGACTTTCAGGATTTTGTAGGAAAAAGACATGAACTTGCTAGAAAATTTGATATACAAGACAACAGAAATATAAGATAAACATCAAAGACTAATTATAAGGATTACAATAAGGAAAAACTATATTTTATGTGTGGAAATGTAAACTATATTTTTAACATAGTCATTAGTAATTAGATAGTTTGAAAGAAAAATTGGGGTAGAGCTGAGTATGACCTAATTCTAAAAAGCAGAACCATGTAGAAAAAGGTAAAAGAAGTAATTATATATAAATGATGCACAAGAGGAAGAAGTAACAGAGAAGAATTAGATAGGGGAGGAAGGCTGATAATTCTGGAATCCTACTCTCATGGAAAATGGATTAAAGAGGCAACAATATGCATAAATATCTAGAAGGATGTGAGTCTATTAAGTTAAGAAAGAAATAAGAAGATAAGGAGATAAGAACAGGGGGAGAGAATAGAGAGAAATTTTTTAGAGGGAACCCTGCAACAACACATGCATTTGGAAGAGAATAAATGTCCTCTGTATTTATAAAAAAATAAGAGGGTAAGGGAATAGGATAAGGGGTGAAGTATAGAAGAGTGTGTAGATTAACAAGAATGAGATAATGTGCAGATTAATGGGAATTGAATAAAGAGGGAACAACATACATATTTGGAAGGCTATAAAAGTTCTAAATTCAGATAGAAAGAACTGGGTAAGGGGAATGAGGATAAGGGGGAATCCTTGGAGGGAATCCTTGGGTAGGCTGAAAGATAGGTGAAAAAGATAGCAGACAGAAATAAAGCAGAAGCGTCAAGAGGAATAGAAAAGTAAAGAAACACAAACAAAATAAAAAGGAGTAGAATTTATTATGTGAAATAAAAGCAGGAGTAGTAATCATTATCTCACACAAAGTTAAAGCTAGATTTAATCAAAAGAGAAAAATAGGAAAACTATATGACATTTCAGCCATATTAATTAATACCAATTTATACTATTTTAAGTAGACAGTATGAGGTTCTAATATTGTTGTGGTATGGGAAACTATGAGTTGGTGGAATTAGAAAAATATGGAAAGACATATGATGAAATTATGAAGGAAGATGTTATCCACTTTCAGAGAAACAGAGGACAAACAAACATACTATAATCTTACATAGATGCACATTCCCACAAAATGGCCATTCAAACTCCACTTGAAGACCTCCCTTTTGTTGGGGAACTTGTTACCTGCTTCTTCTAAATGATAGTTCTTGATCCACTGGAAGAAAGCTTTCCTAGATAAATCACTCCTACTTCTTTTTAAGTTATACTCATACATAAAGCATGATCTTAAGGCCCTTAACTCTTTTGATTGCCTCCTTTGCACATTTTCCATCTTAGCTATGTTCTTTCTAGAGTGGTGGACCTTGGAATCAGGAAGACATGAGTTTAAATCCAGTCTCAAACACTTAATAACTGAGTGATCCTAGTGAAATTACTTAACCTCTGTCTGCTTGCTTTCTAATCTGTGAAAGGGGATAATAAGAGTATCTACCTCTAAGAACTGATGTAAAGATAATATGAGATAATAATTTTAAAGCACTTAAGCACAGTACTTAACACACAGTAAGTGCTATATAAGTATTGGCTGTTATTACTGTTAATATTATTTACTTATCTATATACATGATATTTCCTCATAATTGAATTTGTTTCTTACATAAGGCATGTATAGGATCACTTTTGTCTTGCCCGATGCCTAACACTATACCTATCATATAATAGGCTATTACTAAATGCTTATTGAATAACAGCCAATGAACTTCAGATATAATTCAGAATGTATGAAGTGGGTTTTTGAAATATGCCCCATTCATTTTGAAATGACCTACATCTCACTCTCCACATCAAAATGGGCAGATGATTTAGGCATAAAGGATGATACTGTAAGTAAATTAGGAGGAGCAAGAGAAAGTCTACCTGTCAGATCTATGGAGAAGAGAGGAATTTAAGGCCAAAGGAGAACTAGAGAACATTATAAAATGCAAAAATAAATATTTTTGATTATATTGAATTGAAAAGTTTTTGCACTAACAAAACCAATGCAGCCGAGATTATAAGGGAAGCAAAAAACTGGTGGAAGAAATTTACATTCAATGTTTCTGAGAAAGACCTCATTTCCAAAATATATAGAGAACTCAAATTTATAAGAATATAAGCCATTCCCCAAAAGGTCGAAAGATATGAACAAACAATTTTCAGATAATAGACACATGAAAAAAATGCTCTAAATCATTATTGATTAAAGAAATGCAAGTAAAAACAATTCTGAGGTACCATCTCACATCTATCAGATTGGCTAAGATGACAGGAAAAGATAATGATAAATGTTGCAGGGGATATGGGAAAACTGGTACACTAATGCATTGTTGGTGGAGTTGTGAAATGATCTAACCATTCCGGAAAACAAATTGGAACTATGACTGGGGAGCTATAAAACTGTGCATAACTCTTTGGTGCAATAGTGTCACTACTGGGCCTATATCCCAAAGAAATCATAAAAGAGGGAAAAAGACCCACATGTGCAAAAATGTTTGTAGCAGTTCTTTTTAGTGGTGGCAAGGATTGGAAAATGAGTATATGCCTAGTTTTAAAAACAATGTCTCAGGTAACTCTGTGAGAAAACAAATTGAAAAGCAGGGACTTATCTGAAATAGTAGAGGTAATTTCTTTTTAAAAATTTTTAATTTTTTTTTATTTTTTTGTAAAGGCAATTTCAATGCTCAGAGTTCTCTATATCAGATAATTATAAATATCATTCAAATAAGTTGCATTTTAACAGTTACCTAATCTTTGTAAAAACCAAAGACAAGAACAGACTTCTTGGATCTACACTAGGCAAGAGCATATCAAGAAAGGTTACAGATTAGTCTTTTCCTACTGCATATTTGAAGACCACACATATCTAAAGCAAATATCCTGATGAGAGAAAGTGTTTCATGTTCTAATATAGGTTTGGGGGGTTGTCCTACATTCTTTAGAAACTTCTGGGATTCAGCAGACTCTCTCAGTCCCTTTGCTCCCTCCTAATTCTAAAATATTATCTTCCTGTGTGATCCTTAGGATTGGGGATGTAGAACTCAAAATCCATCTGAGGATTTAGAACCACAGGCTAAAGAAGGAGTCCAGAAGCATCAGTAAGGTCCTGATGTTTTTCTCACCACAAGGAATTTCTGGCAGCAACTGGAGGTTTGTTGGTATCAAATTCATAAAGCAAAAAAAATTTGAAGTCAAATATTCTTATTGGCTAAGTTTTAATTCAAATTGCAGAGTTTATGCTGTAGAGCAATCTTGTTGGACTCAAAAACTGAAGTTTTGTCTAATTAATATTTTCACAGTTCCCTGAAAATAATATTGAGAACTAACAGTTTCACATCTGGAGCCCCTCATCAAGTATATATTATTCCTATTAGAGGACCATCTAAAGCTTGTGGATCCCCTCTATCAACTCAGGTTCTGGTTTTGTCTGTATGAAAAATCAGAATTTATCTGTTCACATGGTTGATAATTAGATTGTTTTTAAAACTATTTAACTACTGCAAAAATGCATAGATGCTTTAAACTATTATTTTCAGGGTATTTACCAGGACATTTGTACAATGAAATTTGGCCATAAGCTATTCCAGAGAAATTTTTTTAAAATTTTAAAATTTTACAATGATCTCTCCCTCCTACCACTATCCCTCAATTGAGCCAAACAAAATACAACTTTCACAGCACTCACATGGTTTGGGAAAACAATGTTCACATTGACCATGTAAAAAAAATGAATATTTCATACTGAATTCAAAGTCCATCATTTCTCTGGCAGGAGGTGGGTAGAATGATGTAACTTCACTTCTCTGGAGTAGTGGGTTAGAATTCTTAAGTGTCTCAAAATTGTGTTTTTTCCCTTTATAATGCTGTCATTGTAGAAATTATTCTCCCCATTCTGTTTTTCATCAGGTCTTCCCAGATATTAAATATTTTAAATTAAAAAGCTTTCTTTTTTCTAAAAAAAAGCCTTTGATGATATTAAATTAGATTGACAGACCAAGTTATCTATGTATGGATAATATATGAGAATCATATGTTATCAGTTTTGATAAATAGAAAAGCCTAAGCCTAATAAATTAAATTCAAATATTTGGAATTGCTCACATACAAAAATAGAAGCAGTCAGATGAAATGTAATGGTAATATTATTTAAAAACTTAAAAAAAAGTTTCTCCTTGTATACAGTCACCTTCCAACAGTGATTTTCCATTTATCTTTTCTTTTAACCTAGATATCACAAGTTGTTTTCTCTCCAAGCATGATAAGGCTCAATACAAACTTTGTAAGTTTTAGAAAGTTTATATTTATTTGTTTGTGCATGAATTGTTTTCCACCCATAGAATGTAAGACCTTAAGACTAGGAGTCAATTTGTCTGTCCTCTTGTGTCTGATCTGTGTTGTTAGAATTTTCTCACTAGAGATTCTCTACAGGAAATAGCTCTAGACCAAAAAAAAAAAAAAAAAAAAAAAAAAACAAACAACAAAAAAAAAGTTCCCAGTAAATACTACAGTGCTTGTCACATAAGTATTTCCATGATGACTTAACAAATCAATGAATGCCTTACTTACATGCATATTTTAAAAAACAGCTGTGGTTAGAGATTATAGTCTTGAAGATCCTGAAGTTCCTGAACATAAAACTAAAAGTGGTTATTACTATTAGCTGAAAAAAATGGAAACATTGTAAGTGCTCCATTGTAAATATTTTAGTGCCCCAAATCATATTATATTCTCTCACAATAAGACTGAATTATCACTTAAAGTTGTTTAAAGGTACTTCTAAGTTGATTTCAGGTTCAAACTCAAATTTTTTGAAACTCAACAGATTATTTTCATATTGAATTTATAAGTAGTTTAAGAATATTGAAGAGAATTTCAGCTGAGATTGAATATATATCAAACTTTAACTATTTGTCTATCTATTTATCCAAATTTGAATAAAAGAGTAAGTTGAGACAAAGCTAAAGGGGTCAATTTTTTCATTAGGACCTTCGAATTTTTATACTTCTGCAAGAAAAATATGCTACTAGTTTACCAACTTTTGCTATAATTTACAGTTGCAATTCTAAGAACCATCAAAATTCTACTTTGACAATTACTTTTCACCAGTGACTTGTAGTTTCCATCTGCCCATATCAAAAATACGAAGATTGCAGTCTTTACTCTTCCCTTTTGCGCTGAATGTTATGCTCAATGAAAAAAAGGCTCAATCCTATTGAATTTTATTTATTTTGCTTTGTTCCTCAAGTTGTCATGTAAACTAAATAGCACATTTCTTCTTATTGTATATGGGCTTGCTAACAGAGTTCTCAAATTTCTACAGGGTGAGAGAAGTTATTTTTAATTCAGTGTGAGATATTTTAAAAGAATGTTTAAAGTGTTAAAATGCATATATATGCTAAAATAAACAACAATCATATACTTAAAAGTAATCATTCAAAAAATCATGGTCTAAGATCCCTTGTAATAAAGGAAATACTAATAGTTCAAAATAAACTCATATGAGCAAAAGATGTGAGATATTTATAAAAATTGATTCTATAATGCAAAATTTATCTGTTTTCCCCAAATTGACATTGAGTTTTCTCTTAAATCTTGTATGACTGTTTCTTGCTTCCCTACTTCATTCTTCTTACTCTATCTGTTTCCTTCCTTGCTACCAGCCCTCCCTACCTCATTTTTTTCTGAAAAGATGAATCTATAAATTCAAATAATCCCCATGTATCCATGTAGATATCTATCCAATCCCCAAATATTTTGACAGAGATACTGGAGTTGTTTGGCCTTTTCTTCTGTAGCTCATTTTCTAGATAAGGAACTGAGGCTAATAGGGTTAAATGACTTGGTCAGGTTCTTGGAAGTATCTGAGGACAGATTTGAACGCACAAAGATGAATCTTATTAACTCCAGGCTTAACACTCTATTCACTGTGACTGAGTATTTGTATTAATTTTTATGGCTCCTCAGTGACAGAGTGGGTAGAGCCTGAAGTCAAGAAGACATGGGCTCTAATCTAGCCTGATACATGTACAAGTTATGTGATCGTGGACAATTTATTTAATTTCTCTCTACCTCAGTTTCCTGATTTGTAAAATGGAGATAATAATACTTACCTCCCAAGATTGTGGTATGGATAAAGTGGGATATATGTAAAGCATTTTGTAAGCCTTAAAGTGTATGTAACATAAATGTTTTTATGACAATTAGCTATTCTTTGCTAAAACAAAAAGTGCTGTTATAAATATCTGCTATGTTTGCAAATTTTATTTTCATTACAGATCTTCTCAAGATATAATCTTGGTACTGTGATATCTGGGTTAAAGGATATGAATATTATAGAACTAGAAAAATAATAACAAAATTAATCTTGAAGAATAAAAGGTCAAAAATATCAAGGGAATTAATGAAAAAATACAAAGGATGATGGCTTAGAAGTACTAAATCTAAAACTACATTATAAAGCATCAAAGTCATCAAATCCATTTGACACTGGCTAATAGAATGGTAGATCAGTGGAATAGATTAGATATACACAACACAATAATTAAAATGTAGAGTAATCTAGTATTTGATAAATGCCCAAACTTTAGCTTCTAAGATAAGAGCTCACTATTTGACAAAAATTGCTGAGAAAACTGAGAAACTTGGTATAGACCTATATCTCACACCTCATACCAAATAAGGTCAAAATGGGTACATGATTTGGACATAAAAGATGATACCATAAAC
This sequence comes from Myrmecobius fasciatus, assembly GCA_023553655.1. Taxonomy (NCBI): domain Eukaryota; kingdom Metazoa; phylum Chordata; class Mammalia; order Dasyuromorphia; family Myrmecobiidae; genus Myrmecobius; species Myrmecobius fasciatus. Next base: position 191,997 of record JAJPUD010002860.1, read on the forward strand.
AAATTAGGAAGGCAAGGAATAATTTATTTATCAGATCTTTGGAGAAAGGAGGAATTTATGACCAAAAAAGAATATGAAAGGCAAAATGGACAATTTTGATTACATTAAATTAAAAAGATTTTGTATAAACAAAATCAATAGAAACAAGATTAAAAGGGAAATACTAAACTGGGAAAAGTATTTACAACTAATGTTTCTGATAAAGATTTCATTTCTAAAATATATAAAGAACTGTGTCAAATATATAAGAATACAACTCATTCCCAAATTGATAAATGGTCAAAAGAAAATTTTCAGATAATAGAATTAAAGCCATCCATAGTCATATAAAAAATGCTTTGAATTACTATTGATTGGGGCAGCTAGGTGGCACAATGGATAGAGCACTGGTCCTGAAGTCAGGAGGAACTGAGTTCACATATGGACTTAGACACTTAACACTTCCTAGCTGTGTGACCCTGGGCAAGTCACTCAAGCCCAATTGCCTCAGCCAAAAAAAAATTACTACTGATTAAATAAAAATTAAAATAAACTCTGAGGTACCACTTCACATCTCTCAGATTGGCTAAGACGACAGGAAAAGAAAATGATAAATGTTGGAGGGGATGTGGGAAAACTGGGACACTAATGAATTTTTGGTGGAGTTGTGAAATGATCCAATCGTTCTGAAGAGCAATCTGGAACTATGCCCCAAATGCATACTGTGCATAAATGCGAAAACTGTGCATACTCTTTGATCTAGCAGTGCCACTATTGGGGTCTGTATCCCAAGGAAATCATAAAGAAGGATAAAGGACGTACATGTGCAAAAATATTTGTAGCAGCTGTTTTTGTAGTTGCAAAGAAATGGAAAATGAATAGATGCCCATGAAGTGGGGAATGGCTGAATAAATTGTGGTATATGAAGATAATGGATTATTATTGTTCTATAAAAATGATGAAAAAGCTTATTTTTAGAAAGGCCTGAAAAGATTTACATGAACTGATGCTGAGTGAATCAAGAAGAACCAGGAATACACTGTACACAATAATAGTAAGCATGTAAGATGATCAACTATGAAATTGGTTCTTCTAAGTTATTCAAAGAAATCCCAATAGACTTTGGACAGAAAATGTCATCTGCATCCAGAAAAAGAGCTATGGAAATTGAATGTAAATTAACACATGCTACGTTCACTTCTTTTTAATATATTTTTTTCTCTTCCATGGATTTTCCCTTTTGCTCTGATTTTTCTCTCCCAACATGATTCATAAAACAATGGGTATTACAAATAAATGAATTTTTAAAAAAAGAAAAGAAAAGAAAGAAAAAAACAATATGGATATTTTACCATCTTACATTATTGCTAAACTTTTCTGTTCATATCTCTAAAATATTTATATAGATTTATATATAGTTTTAATTTCATCCTCTGAAAATTGTCTGTTCATATCCTTTGGCCATTTATTGATTGGAGAATGGCTTGAATTTTTATAAATATGATACAATTCTCTATATATAAAGATATGAACAGAAAATTTTCAGATGAAAAAATTAAAACTATTTCTAATCATATGAAAAGGTGCTCTAAGTAATTTTCTTATCATATCTTTTGACCATTTGTTAATTGGAGAATGGCTTGAAATCTTATAAATTTGAGTCATTTCCCTATATATTTTAGAAATGAAGCCTTTATCAGAACCCTTAAATGAAAAAAAATGATTCCCCAATTTATTGCTTCCCTTCTGATCTTATCTGTATTAGTTTTGTTTGCATAAAACTTTTTAACAGTATAATCAAAGTTATATATCTGGTGTTCAATTATTCAGTTCTTCTTTGGACACAAATTTCTTCTTCACAGATCGTAGAGGTAAATTATCCTATGTGCTTCTAATCTGCTCATAATATAACTTTTTATGTTTAAATTATGAACTTATTTCCATCTTATCTTAGTAGGTGATGTTAGCTGTGGGTCAAGCCCTAATTTCTTCCATACTAGTTTCAATTTTTCCATCAGTTTTTGTCAAAAAGTGAAGTCTTGTTTCAAAAGATGGGATCTTTGGGTTTCTCAAACACTGTATTGCTATAGTTCTTGACTATTTTGTCCTATGATCCTAACCTATTACACTGATCAGCTTCTCTATTTTTTTAGCCGGTAACAAATGGTTTTGATGATTGCTGCTTTATAATATAGTTTTAGGTCTGTAATAGCTAAGCCACCTTCATTAGCATTTTTTCATTAATTCCTCGTAATTCTTGACTATTTGTTCTTGCAGATGAACTTTGTTACTACTATTTTTTCTACATCTGTAAAATAATTTCTTGGGAGTTTGATCTCTTGAGAGAGTGATGACAATAAGTAAATTAATTTAGGTACTATTATCATTTTTATTATATTTGCTCTGCCTACCCATGAGTACTTGGTATTTTTCCAACTGATTAGATCTGACTTTGTGTGGAGAATGTTTTGTAATTGTGTTCATATATTTCCTGTCTTTCCCTTGGCAGATAGATTCCCAAATATTTTATACTATCATCATTTATTTTCAATAGATTTTCTTTTTGTATCTCTTGCTGTTGGACTTTGTTGGTAATACATAAAAATGCTGATGACTTATGTGGATTTATTTTGTATCCTGAAACTTTGCTAAAGTTGTGAATTGTTTTTCATAATTTTTAGTTGATTCTCTAGTATTCTCTAAGTATACCATCATATTGTCTGCAAAGAGTGATAATTTGGTTTCCTCATTACCTACTCTAATGCATTTAATTTCTTTTTCTTCTCTTATTGCCAAAGCTAACATTTGTAATACAATATTGAATAGTAATGGTGATAATGGGCAACCTTTTTTCACTTCTGATCTTATTGGGAATGGTTCTATTTTGTCCCCATTTCATATGATGCATGCTGATGGTTTTAAATAGATGCTACTGATCATTTTAAGGAAAAATCCATTTATTCCTATAGTCTCTAGTGTTTTTAATAGGAATAAAATGTTGGATTTTATCAAATGCTTTTTCTGCAACTATTGAAATAATCATATAATTTTTTGCAAGTTTTGTTATGATATAGTTAATTACGCTAATAGTTTTCTTAATATTGAACCAGCCCTGCATTCCTGGTATAAATCCTACCTGGTCATAGTATATTATTTTGGTGATAACTTTTTGTAATCTGATTGCTAATATTTTATTTAAGGTTTTTTGCACCAATATTCATTAGTGAAATTGGTCTATAATTTTCTTTCTCTGTTTTCACCCTACCTGGTTTAGGTATCAGCACCATATCTGTGTCACAAAAGGAATTTGGTAGGACTCTTTCTTTCCTTATTTTTTCAAATTGTTTACATAGTATTGGAATTAATTTGGTAGAATTTTGCATATTTGATAGAATTCACATGTAAATCCATCTGTACCTGAAATTTTTTCTTAGGGATCTGATTAATAGCTTTTTCTATTTCTTTTTCTAAAAATGTGGTATTTAATTTCCTCTTCTGTTATCCCTAGACTATCTATATTTTTGTAGATATTCCTCTATTTCACTTAGATTATCAAATTTATTGTTATGTAGTTGGGCAAAGTAACTCCTAATTATTACTCTAATTTCCTCTTCTTTGGTGGAAAGTTCTCCCTTTTCATTTATGAGACTAACAATTTGATTTTCTTTCCTTTTTCTAATCAAATTAGCTAAAGGTTTATATATTTTGTTGATTTTTTCATAAAACCAACTCTTAGTTTTATTTATTAACTCAATAGTTTTCTTATTTTCAATTTCATTAATCTCCCCCTTTCTTTTCAGAATTTCAAATATGCTATTTAATTGAGGTTTTTAGTTTGTTCTTTCCCTTACTTTATATGTTGTAAGCCTAATTCAATGATCTTCTCTTTCTTTATTTTATGCATATAAGCATCTAGAGATGTAAAATTTCCCCTGATAACCACTTTTGCTGTATCCCACAAATTTTAGTATGTTGTTTCATTATTGTCATTGTCTTGGATGAAGTTACTGATTGTGTCTATGATTTGTTGTTTCACTCATTCATTCTATAGCATTAGATTATTTAATTTTCCAATTAATTTTTGTTGTATTTTCTTTTGGCCTTATATTATATGTGATTTTTAGGGCATCATGATCTGAAAAAATGGCTATTTATTTCTGCCTTTCTGCATTTGATTTTGAGTATTTTATGCCCTAATATATGGTAAATTTTTGTATAGGTTCCATTAACTGCCTAGAAAAAAGTAAACTCCTTTTTGTCTTCATTCAATTTTCTCCAAAAATCTATCATACCTAACTTTTCTAACATTTTGTTTACCTCCTTAACTTCTTTCTCATTTATTTTGTGGTCCAATTTTTCTAGTTCTGAAAGAGCAAGTTTGAGGTCCCCCACTAGTATAGTTTTGCTATCTATTTCATCTTGCATCTCTCTGATTTTCCAGAAGGATGATTTTAGAGAGGCCTGGAGAGATTTACATGAAGTGATGTGAAGTGAAATGAGCAGAGCCAGGAGATCATTGTACATGGATACATCAATATTATATAATGGTAATTTCTGACAAATGTGACTCTTTCCAACAATGAGATGTTTGGTATCACTTCCAATGATCTTGTGATGAATAGAGCCATCTACATCCAGAGTGGGCACCAGTTTTTCCTCAAAGAGGGAATAACTTAATCAATAATTTGGGTATAGAAATTTATATTGTCCTATAAGAAGTAAGAGGAGAAAAGGGAAGGAAAAGGTTGGGGTTGGATAGAAGGGAGAGCAGAAACAATAGATGAAGTTATAAGAGAAGGAAGGAGGGGTCATAAAAGCTAGGGCAGGAAGAGGGTGGGATGGTTAAGAAGAAAACACTACTAAGGAGGGACAGGGTGAAAAGAGACAAAAAACAAAATTATATATGGGTGAGAAAATATGATGGAGGGAAATACAGAGCTAGCAATTATATCTGTGAATGTCAATGGAATGAACTCTCTCATAAAAAAGAAATGTATAGCAAATTGAATTAAAAAGCAAAATCCTGCAATATGTTGTTTTCAACAAATACATTTGAAACAGGATTCATACAGAGTAAGGATAAAAGGTTGGAGCAAAATTTATTATGCTTATGGTGAAGCAAAAAAAAAAAAGCACAGATGCCATTCTGTTCTCAGATAAAGCAAAAGTAAAATAGATCTAATTAAGAGAGATAAGAAAGGAAAATGCATCTTGATGATGGGTACCATAACAGTGAAGTAAATGTAAAGGAGGTTGGATTGCAGGCAAGAATCAACTACTCTGCAAAACTAAGGGAGGTAGTGGTCAGAAGCAAAATACTGGAAAGGAGGGAAAAGAGGAAAGGAAAAAGAAAAACATAACTTGGAGAAAACAAGACGGTAGGAGATATAGAGTTAGTAATTTTAACTGTGAATGTGAATGGGATGGACTCCCATAAAACGAAAGCAGGTAGAAGACTGGATTAAAAACCAGAATCCTAAAATATGTTGTTTACAAGAAACACATTTAAAGCACAGTAATAACATGCAGAGTAAAGATAAAAGGCTGGAACAGAATCTATTATGCTTCAGCTGAAGTAAAAAAAAAAACGGGAAGAAATACTGATCTCAAATAAAGCAAAAGCAAAAAGCAATCTAATTAAAAGAGATAAGGAAAAAGAACTACATGTTGCTAAAGAGTATCATTAGATAATGAAATAATATCAATACTAAACATATATTCACCAAGTGGTAGAGCATCCAAATTTCTAGAGAAGTAGTTAAGAGAGTTGCAAGAAGAATTAGACAGCAAAATTACTAGCAGGGGATCTCAATCTTGATCTCTCAGAAGTAGATAAATAAAACCACAAAATAAATAAGAAAGAAGTTAAGGAGATAGATTGAATTTTGCAAAAAATTAGGTATGATAGATCTTTGAGAAAATTGAATGGAGACAGAAGAAATAAGCTTTTTTTCTCAGCAGTACATGGAATCTATACAAACACTGACTATGTATTAGGGCATAAAAACTTCAAAATCAAATGCATAAAGCCAGAAATAGTAAATTCATTTTTTCAGATCATAATGCAATAAAAATTAAATGTAATAAAAGGTCAGGAGAAAATAGATTGAAAATTAATTGGAAACTACAAAATCTATTCCTAAAGAATGAGTGGATGAAGCAATAAATCATAGACAGAATCGATAATTTCATCCCAAAATGAGACAACATATCAAAATTTGAAGAATTCAATCAAAGCATTTCTTAGGGAAAGTTTTATATGTCTAGATGCTTACTTGAATAAAATAGAGAAAGAGAAGATGAATGAATTGGACATGCAACTAAAAAAGAGAGAAAAAGAACAAATTAAAAAGCTCCAGTTAAATACCAAACTTGAAATTATTAAAATAAAAGGGGAGATAAATAAAATTGAAAGAAAGAAAACTATTGAACTAATAAACAAAACTAAAAATTGATTTTATGAAAAAAAACCCAACAAAACAGATAAACCTTTAGTTCATTTGATTAGAAAAAGTAAAGAAGAAAATCAAATTGTCAGTATCAAAAATGAAAAGAGAAAACTTTCCACAAATGAAGAGGAAATTAGAGCATTAATTAGGAGTTATTTTGTCCAACTATATGCCAATAAATTTGATAATCTAAGTGAAATGGAGGAATACTTGCAAAAATATAGATTGCATAGATTAACATAAGAGGAAATAGTCCCTCTTTAGAAAAAAAAATTGAACAAGCTATTGATCAACTCCCTAAGAAAAAATCTCCAGGGTCAGATGGATTTACCTATGAATTCCACCAAACATTTAAAGAACAATTAATTCCAATACTATGCAAACTATTTGGAAAAATAGGGAAAGAAGGAGTCCTAACAAATTCATTTTTTGACACATTTATATATCATCTGATACCTAAACTAGATAGGGTCAAAACAAAGAAAGAAAAATATAGACCAATTTTTCTAATGAATATTGATACAAAAATCTTAAATAAAATATTAGCAAAGAGATTACAGCAACTTATCAGTGGGATAATACACTATGAGCAAGTACTATTTATACCAGAAATGTAGGATTGGTTCAATATTAGGAAAACCATTAACATAATTAATTATATTAATAGCAAAACTTGCAAAAAATATATGATTATCTTAATAGATGAAGAAAAAGCATCTGACAAAATCTATTCCTATTAAAAACATTAGAGAATATAGGAATAAGTGGAGTTTTCCTTAAAATTACTAGTAGTATCTATTTACAACCATCAGCAAGCATGATATGTAACAGGGATAAACTAGAATCATTTCCAATAAGATCAGGGGTGAAACAAGTTTGCCCACTATCACCATTACTACTCAACAATTTATTAGAAATGTTAACTTGGTCAATAAGAGAAGAAAGAGATTAAAGGAATTAGAATAGATAATGAGGAAACCAAATACTCACTCTTTGCAGATAATATGATGTATATTTAGAGAATCCTAGAGAGTCAACTCAATAACCACTACAATTTACAACTTCTGCAAAGTTGCAGAACACAAAATAAATTCACATAAATCACAGCATTTTTATACATTGCCAACAAAGTTCAGCAGCAAAAGATACAAAAAGAAATTCCATTCAAAATAACTGTCAGTAATATAAAATATTTAGTAATCTATCTGTCAAGGGAAAGTCAGGAACTATATGAACACAATTATCAAACATGTTCCACACAAACAAAGTGAGATCTAGTTAAATGGAAAAGGCCAAGCTAATATAATAAAAATGACAATAGTATCTACATTAATCTATTTATTCAGTGCCATACCAATCAAACTCCCAAGAAATTATTTCAAGGAGCTAGAAAAAATAATAACAAAATTCATCTGGAAGAAAAAAAACATCAAGGGTTTCAAAGAAATTAATGAAAAATATACAAATGAAGGTGGCCTAGCTATATCATATCGGAAACTATATTACAAAGCTGCAGTTATCAAAACCATTTGGTATTGGCTATGAAATAGAGTAATTGATCAATGTAAGAGATTAAAGTCATAGGACACAACAGTCAATGACAATAGTAACTTAGTGTTTGACAAACCCAAAGACCCTAGCTTTTGGAATATGACCTTACTATTTGACAAAAACTGTTGGGAAAATAGGAAATTAGTATGACAGAAACTAAACACCTAACATCCTATACCAAGATATGACAGAAACGGGTTCATGATTTAGACATAAAGAGTGATATTATAAGCAAATTAGTAGAACAAAAGGTATTTTAGATTTCAGATCTGTGGAGAAGGAAGGAATTTGTGGCCAAACAAGAACTGGAGTACATTATTAAAGATGAAATGGATAATTTTGTTCATTAATATAATGCTTAATTAATTAATAATTAATATAATATTAATTTAACAATAGTTAAAATATTTTTGTGTAAACAAAATAAATGTGGACAAGGTTAGAAGGGAAGCAATAAACTGAACAATAATTTTTACATTCAAGGGTTATGATAAAGGCCTCATTTCTAAAAAATATAGAGAATTGACTCAAATTTAAAATAATTTAAACCATTCTTCAATTGATAAATTGTCAAAGGATTTAAACAGATAATTTGCAGATGAAGAAATTAAAACCATTTCTAATCGTATGAAAAAGTGCTCTAAATCAGAAAAATGCAAATTAATTTGAGGTATTACTCCACACTTCTCAGATTGGCTAAGATGACAGGAAAAGATAATGATGAATGTTGGAGGGGATGTGGGAAAACTGGGACACATATATTGTTGGTGGAGTTGTGAACTGATTCAACCATTTTAGAGAGCAATTGGGGATTATGCCCAAATAGCTGTCTAACTGTGCATAACCTTTCATCCAGCAGTGTTTCTACTGAGCTTGTATCCCAAAGACATCATTAAGAAGGGAAAGGGAACCACACATGCAAAAATGTTTGTGGAAACCCTTTTTGTAGTGGCAAGAAATTGGAAACTGAGTGAATGCCCATTAGTTGGGGAATGCCTGATTAAGTTATGGTATATGAATGTCACGGCATATTATTTTTCTATAAGAAATGATCAGCAGGATGATTTCAGAGAGGCCTGGAGAGACTTACATGAACTGATGCTAAGTGAAATAAGCAGAACCAGGACATCATTGTACATGGCAACAAGAAGATTATATGATGATTGGTTCTGATGGATGTGGCTCTCTTCATCAGTGTGATGATTCAGGTCAGTTCCAATGGTCTTGTGACGAAGAGAACCATCTACACCCAGAGAGAGGACTATGGGAACTGAGTGTGAATCACAACATAGTATTTTCAGGTTTTTTTTGTTGTATTTTGCTTGCATTTTGTTTTTTCTCATTTTTTCCCCTTTCTGATCTTATTTTTCTTTTACAGCATGCTATTTGTGGAAATATGCATAGAAGAATTGCACATGTTTAACACATATTGGAGTACTTGCTGTCTAGTCCTAGGGGTGAGGAGAAGGGAGGGAAAAAATTTGCAAGGGTGAATGTTGACAATTATCCATGTATATATTTTGAAAATAAAAAGCTTTAATAAAAAAGAAAAAAATGCATGCAAATTGTGATTGAATGCTTTAAAATGAATGATATCTCTTCTTTTTGGTTTAATATATAACATTTTCCTTGTAAACTTAGAGACAAGACATAATATTAATTAACTCCACCCTCCAAATAATTTAGGCTTCATATTGATAAAGAATTTAAGCCTCTAAAGAATCATATGAATATTATTTGTATAATATTTGTCATATATATACACATAAACATTCAATTGTATAAAATATTAAGTTATTTTGAATTTAGATTTATTTTGCAAATCAAGGTTTTTAAAAAATTATCATTAATTATGGAACATATTTTTACTATTAAATTATGCTGCCCCATTTAATTTATTAAATGAGTCATATTTGTTCTTCTGTCTTTAATATTGAGAGAAATATTTTTAATCAAATTTCATTATAGCTATTTGTCCTTAAAGAAATAATAAACTGTTTATTCCTTAACTATTATAAAAAAAATCACAAAACTGAAATAAACTGGAATATAGCCTTTAGAACTTAAATCACAGTGTCATTGGGATATTTAAAGTAAAAAGTTCATGGAAAGTTTGCTGCTTTTCTTAAAATGAAGCACATTCATCTAAAAAGTCAGCATCAAAATAAAAATTGTTAGATCAGTGTATATATTTTTTATACTCATAGGTAACAAGGAAAACCTCTCTGACACAGAGAAAAGAAATGAATGGAATTTTACTACAAGATTTATTTTGAATATCATCACTTTTCTAAGGAATAAGACATGATTTCTTTCCCAGAAAATAGCTACTATGCCACTTATAATGATCCTTTCCATATTTTTTTAATGTATATGTATGTAATCCATATATTATACATTTAATGAAAAGAAATGCAAGCAACTATTTTAAATTTGACTAACTAAAAGTTTTGACTATTATTATAATTAGATGGTTTCATTACAGTACTTAACATACAAGATCCATAGCAATGGTACCTTTGGTCTTTGAATTCTCCTGTAAGCAAAACCTTATATAAAATAATTTATAAGGACATTTTTATTTTCTTTTAGTCAGCTGACGTCTCTACTATTCAAAGTGAACTCATAATCTTAGTCTTAGTTTCTTTCATAAGATACTTTAATTTTCCATGGGGAAAAATTAGGAAGAATTTGATTAATCAACAAGAAATCATTAAGCATCCAAAAATCTCTGACTTTAAGATCACCATCTATGAGGAAAACAGCATATATAAAGAGATTCAAAATAATTTAATTTTGAGAAGGAAGGCTAGGAGATTCTTAAAATACATGATAAAGGTAGGCAGTTGAGTGGTGTGTTGGACTTAGAGTCTGAAAGTTTAGTTCAAATAGAGCCTCTGATACTTGTTCTGTAACCTTGGGTAAATCATTTAACTTTTTTTTTCCCTTCAGTTTCCTCATCTGTAAAATGGGGATTAAAAATAGCACCTACTTCCCAGAATCAAAAGAGAGAATTCTAAGAGACAGCATAGTCAATAGAATATAGCAACCACTATTTACATGCTAAAATTATTCCTTATTTTTTCTTTTTAAAGCTATTTATTTTCAAAACATATGCATAGATAACTTGACAACATTGACCCTTGTATAGCCTTGTGTTTCAGATTTTCTCCTCCTTCCCCCCATCCCCTCCCCACACCCCATGTTAAAATATATGTTAAATCCAATGTATATAAGCATTTATACAATTCTCTTGCTACACAAGGAAAATTAGATGAAAAACAGAAAATAAATGAGTAAGAAAACAAAATGTAAATGAAAAACAAAAAGAGTGAGAATGTTATGTGGTGATCCACATTTGGTTCCCACAGTTCTCTCTCTGGGTGTAGATGGCTCTCTTTGACACAAGATCATTGGAACTATTATCAGTCATCTCATTGTTGGAAAGAGTCATGTTCATTAGAATTGATCGTAGTATAACACAGATGTTGCTGTGTACAATGATCTGGTTCTGCTCATTTCACTTACATGTTAAAATTAGTAAAGGGTGATAATAAATAAATATCTTTGAGAGAAGGGTTTATGAATATACAATGATTAAATCATATAAATACAATGACTGGAACAAGGACAACAAACAAGATAATCCCTCCACATGTCATAGAAAGGTATCTTTGAAAGACAATAAAGAACAACCATATACAATGTAGGCAAAATCCAATCATTGCAATATTTTATATTACCAGGCACCACTTTTTCTGTAAAACTTTGAAATGACTATGATTTCAGACTTATTCTCAAATAAGAAGTATAATTAACTAAATGCAATGATGCATTTTTCACCACTGAACCTTCTTGAAACCTGTACTCTGGTCTACTGAACTGAGTCCAATTGGAAAATAACAGTGAAAAATGTTATGTCAGGTCTCTGTTTTCAAGGAAAATGTCATATATTAAACCAAAATGAAGGTAAATCTTACATTTTAAAGCATTGAATTATGATTTGCATGTATTTTTCACCATTGTTAAATTTAACAGCATTAATTTAACTTTAGTAAAGGTGACTAGAAATATTCAAGTATTTACCATATGTACCTATCATTGTGCAAGGTACCAGTTGAAAGATTAAAAAGAAAAAAATTGTCTTCCAAAAATTAGAACACTAATTAACATCTTGAATTCAATTTACTATAAAGAAATTATGCTTCCTATTTCTCCTTCCCTGTAGCCATTACCCTGCTATCTCCAGTCCCTCTCATCCCTGTGGTTAGGAGATAAGAAATCATTTTTTGCTGATTGCAAATGTGTTTTCTCTCTCTCTCTCTCTCTCTCTCTCTCTCTCTCTCTCTCTCTCTCTCTCTCTCTCTCTCTCTGTCTCTGTATGTGTGTGTGTATGTTTTGTTTTGCATACTGTCTCAGTCCCACTAACCTAGTTCTAGTCTCATTTTCTTTCTTGTACAATATTGACCCCAGAAATAATGGGCTTAAAAAAACTTACATCTAGTCTTGAATGTTCTGCCCCTCTTGCCCTTCTGCCTTTAGTGCCCTGAAAACTTCAGGTCTCAAGCTATGCCCACAATTTGTCTTCTCCACTGTAACTGCTGAACAACTGAAAGCTGGTAAAGGAAATGGGAAAAAATAGGTCTGCTCCATATTCATTATTTAACTGCTTAATGAAGAATCACCATTCCAGAGATCCTTATTTCATTTCTGATTGGCTCTATAACACTTCTCAAAGTGGCTGTAGGAAACTTCTTTTTTCAAATCCTGTGTCATTCTCATCTCACTTTGTTCTTGAATAATAATTTTTATTTCTAGTATGCTGAAAAAATCCTTTCCAAGGCTAATCTCTCAACTGATCTTTTCCTAGTCATTTAAGAGGAGCTTTTTGCATTAAACGTTCCTTTTCTTTCACCTATATTTTATTTCTCCTTATCCCATCATCTACAAAAACATTTGGGTGTCTCCTTTCTTAGATGCTTCATTTGACCCTGACAATTCCTAAAGCTGTCCCTAAATCTCTCTATATTTCATTGTTAAACTTCTCAAAAGAAGAGGATTCTGGAATATAGAGGGATAAATCAGAAAATTCCAAGCTCTTCAGGTTTTCCCCCATAAAGAAAACAAAATTATTCTTTAGAGTAAACACAGATAGGGCTAAAACAAATATTATACATGGGCAGAAAAAATGGGGCCTGGGACAACTACAGAAGACCAGAATAAAGTCCTGAGGACTGAGGTTTAAACCCTGTGAAATATAAACAATTCCATGTTAGTTCCTTAGAAACAGCAAGTGGGGAGCCCTAGCACTAGTGGGGTTCATAGGTAGCCTCAGTTGGAACCAAAGGAAATTTCACCTCTGAGACAGTGGGGAGAATTGAGTCTCAGAAGCCTGAGGGAACCTAAACTGATTTGAAATGTCAGGCCCAGCTGTGCTGCTGTGAACACAGAAGCCCTTGAGAACGAACTAGCACAGTTAGTGAGTACAGAAGCAGAAGGAAGAGAAGCTGCTGGCTGTGGGCACTTACAGGAGGATAGAATTATTGGTTTTGGATTCTACATCAGAGGGGAGAACTGAAGTGAAGCCAGAGGCATCATCTCCCTCTCTACTTATTCCTCCCTCTCAGGATGAGAGGTAGCTGCACTAATAAGTTTTCATAAAAAAAAAAAAAGAGCAGGTGAGAAAGAACCCAACCATTAGAAACTTACTATTGGTATAGGGAAAGCCAGAGTTCATCTTAGTGGAGGACATTGAATTAATTTTTTAAAAAGCCTTTCCTACTCCAAAGTATAACAAAAAATTGTTTATCTGCCTAGAAAAAATTTATAGAACTAAAAATAAAGACTTTGAAATTAAATAAGGTAGAGAAAAAAAAACTAAAAAAAAAACAGTCCAAGAAAAACTATTATGAAATAATAGTTTAATGAAAACTATTATGAAGTCAAACAACTAGAGAATAGATTCAGTCTTAAAAAATAAAATCATTCTTCAAAAATTAGAATTGGGCAAGGGGAAGCCAATAGTCTCAAAGGCCAAGAAATATCAAAATAAAATATAAGGTATGAAAAAATAAATGAGAATGTGAAACATCTTATAAGAAGAACAACACATCTGGAGAACAGATCAAGCAGAGAAAACATGAGAATAATTGGATCATCTGAAAGCTGTGACCAAAAAATAACCTTGACACAATTATACAAGAAATAATCAAAGAAAATATTGTCCTGAAGTGATACAAAGAGGAAAGCAAAATTAGAAAAAAATCCACTGATCACCACCTGAAAGGCATCACTCAAGGAAAACACATGAGAACATTATTGTTAAATTTCAAAATCCCCAGATCAAAGAGAAAATTTTACAAGAAACAAACAATTCAAATATGCTGGAGCTATATTTAGAATTGTACAGGATTTGTGAGTAGCTGGAATAAAAGACCATAGGTCCTGGAATAATATATATTGATAATCAAAAGAACTAGACTTGTGGTCAAAAATATTATATCCAGCAAAACTAAATATAATATCGAATGAAAAAAGTGGACATTCAATGAACTTTTAGATTTTCATGTTTTTGTCTCAAACAAATCTGAACTCAATAAAAAAATTAATATATAATAATCAACACTAAAGATAATTTCAAGGGACTCAGTAAGGACAAACTGGTTGTTTTATGTCTAAGATACATCAGTAATTGGTTAGTCCAAAAGAAAGATTAGAGAAGAGCTGAGTTATAATCTGACTCTAAAAAGCAAAACTATCTAAGAAAAGGTAAAACTAGTAATTATTTAATATGAATGAGGCAAGAGATCAAAAACCAGCACATAGGGATTAGATGGGGGAGCAGGGCTGCTAATTTTGAAAACCTACTGACATTGGGAATGGGTTAAATACACATACACACACACACACACGCACCAAGAAGGTTATAACTCCATCCAAAATCTATAAAGAAATAACAGAAGGATAAGGTAGGATGTAGAAATCTGTTTAGAGTAATGAGAGTGGAATAAATTGTGTAGATTAATGGAAATGGAATAAAGAAGGATGGAAAGGATAAGGGGAGAATTACAAGGGATCTTGAGGTGGATTCTGGTTAAGTAACAGCAAAGCAAGTTAAGGATTAAAACTAAAGTAGAAAGTTGGGAGCGATAGGAATTAAGAGTTGTACAAAAAAACAAAAACAAAGATCAGGAATAAAATTTATTAGAAAAAAATAGAGCTAATAATCATTGATCTCAAAGTCAAACAACAATTTAATCAAAAGAAATCTACATTACATATCAGCAATATTAATATTGTTTATGTATATATGTATATGTATATATATATATGTATGCATACACACACACACATATATATATATATGTATATATATATATACATCCATTTCTATACATAAACATATCTATGTTTAACTGTAGCTTGTTTGGAGGAGGTGAAGGAGATGAAAGAATCAAAATAGAATAAAGTAAAAAGTGAACAGCAGAGAACAAAATAACCTACACAGAAGCAAAGACAAATTGGTAATCATAAGTATAATGTATTCTAGTATTAGAGATGCTTTCTTGAAATGGAAATTTATTGTTATGTGTTTTGAATCCTCCATGATACTCTATTGGGCACACAACAATATTCCTTTTTCCCCTTACTTTTTCTTCTTTTTCTTTCCTTTTTCTGATCAAATTAATCAAAGGTTTATCTATTTTGTCACATTTTTCATGAAACCAACTCTTAGGTTTGTTTATTAGTTCGGTAGTTTTCTATGTGCTATGAACTGCTAAGAAAAAAAGGTGTATTCCTTTCTTACTCTATTCAATTTTTTCCAGTGGTGTATCTAGGGTATCTAGGTTTTCTAGTGTTTTATTAACCTCCGTAGTTTTTTCTTGTTTATTTTGTGGTTATATTTGTTTAATTCTGAGAGAGGAAGGTTGAGGTCCCCCACTAGAAGAATTTCGCTCTTCATTTCTTCCTGTAACTGGCTTAAAATCTTCTCTAGGAATTTGCTCTCCTACTTGGTGCATACACATTTTATATCTTTACTACTTCATTGTTTATGGTATCCTTTATCAAGATGCACTTTCCCTCATTATCTCTTCTAATAAGATCTGTTTTTACTTTTGCTTTATCTGAGATCAGAATTGTCAACTCTGATTTTTTTTTTTACTTCAGCTGAAGCACAGTAGATTCTGTTCCAGCCTTCCAGTCACTCTCTGTGTCACATGTATTACTTGTAAACAACATATTGTAGGATTTTTTTAAAATTCACTCTGCTATTTGCTTCAGTTTTATGGAAGAGTTAGTCACATTAACAGTTATGATTACAAGCTCTGTATTTCCCTCCATCCTATTTTCTCTCCTGTACAAACTTTTGTTCTCTCTTTCCACCCTGTCCTTAGTACTGTGTTTTTTTCTACCCACCCACCAACTACCTTATCTGCTATAACCCCCTTCCCTTCTCTTAGAAGTGTTTATTTTAATCCACTCCATCCACTACCTTATCTTCTATTAACTCTTCCCTCCTTCTCTTACCTTTTTCCCTAGTGTTTCTGCCCTTACTTCTATCTTGTCCCTCCCTTTTCTTTTCATTTTTTTCCTCCTACTTTTTTATAGGGTTAGATAAATTTCTAATCCAAACTGAATGATTAAATTATTCCTTTTTAAAGCTAAAACCTATGAGATCATGCTTCTGTTAATGCTAACTTCCTTTCCTTCTTTGCCTTGATTGTATTGCATCTTTGGTACCTCTTCATGTGAACTAATTGTCCCATTATGCCCTTCCCCTTTCCTCTTTTTTTAAGTAGAGACCTTTTCCCTTCCCTTAATGTCTTGGGACCATTCACAACCACATCCTCAGTCCATGTGATGCCCCCCCCCCTTTATCTACTCCAGTGACAGATACAGTTCTTAAGAGTTACCGATATTGTTTTCCTATTTAGGAATGTAAACAGTTTAATCTTTCTCCCTGTTTACCATTTTGTGCTTCTCTTGCCTCCTATGTTTATAGATTAAAATTTCTTTTTAGTTCTGATTTTTTCAATAGCAATGATTGAAAGTCTCTTACTTCATTGAAGCTTCATCTCCTCACCTAAAAGATGATGCTGAGTCTCACTGGGTAGTTGATTCTTGGTTGTAACCCCAGAACCTTTGCCTTCTTGGAATATGGCCTTCTTGGCCTTCAGAACCTTTATTATAGAAGCTTCCAGATTCTGGATATCCTGATTGTTGCTCCTTGATATTTGAATTGTTTTTGTCTGGCACCTTGCAGTATTCTTAACTTGAGATTATAGCTATGGAGTTCCACAACTATATTCCTTGGGGTTTTCCTTGTGGGATCTCTTTGCAGAGGTGATCAATGGATTCTTTTTTGATCATTTCCTCCTCTGTTTATAAAATATTGGATCAATTTTCCTTAATGACCTCTTGTAGAATGCTACCCAGGCTCTTTTTTTTAGTCAATGGCTTTCAGGTAGTGATTTTTAAATTGCCTTTTCTGGATCTATTTTCCAGGTTGGCTGTTTTTCCATTGAGGTATTTCACATTTTTTTCCCCATTTTTTCATTCTTTTTAGTTTAATTGATTCTTGCTATCTCACAATGCCATTAGCTTCCATTTGCCCTGTTCTAGTTTTAATGTGTGATTTTCTTCAGTTCCCTTTTTTATCTCTTTTCCCATTTGGTTTATTCTACTGCTTAAGGATTTTTCTTCAGACAATTTTTCCCTTCCTTTTTCAAACTGTTGACTCTAATGCATACCTATCATTTCTTTTCTCATTTTTTTCTTTTACCTCTCTAATTTGTCTTTTGAAATCTTTTATGAACATTTCCTGGAAGCCTCTTTGGGACTGAGATAAATTTATCTCACTCTTTGAGATTTCTTCTGTGGACATTTTGTTCTTGTCTGAGTTTGTGTTTTGATCTGCCATATCATCATAGTAGCTTTCTACACTCAAGGTTCTTTTCTGCTTCTTGCTCTTTTTCTTTCTTTTCTTTTGGTATTTCTTCTTTTTTACTTTTAAGGTGGAGTCTGTTCCTGAAATAAAGGTGGTGTTGTCCCAAGCTTCCTATGCTGTTCTTGAGCCTTGACTCTGAGCACAGGGGCCCCTTGTGTTTGCAGGGGGCAGCTTTGCCTGCTCTGCTCAGGAAATTTCCTGGTTTCTCACAGTTTGCCTTCTGAGCAGGTACTAGGGGTTGTCCCACTGCTCTGCTTCTCTATTGATCCAAGACTGAGGGTCTTAGTTGCTGATTTGCTATTATTAAGACCTTCTCACCAGTTTTCCCAGAGTCTATCTGATCTGGGCTGAACACTCCCAATGAGACTGACCTTTCTTGAAGTTTTTACAGTCTGTCTTGAGCTGGAGAGTGGTTTCATTCCATCAGACTCTGTTCAGAGGCTTGGTTTCATATGGTTTCTGGGAGGGAAACTGGGAGAGCTTGAGCAGCTTCCTGACTTTACTCCACCATCTTGGCTCCATCCCTTGAAACTCCCCTCTTTCTTTCTTTCTTTTTTTTCCAATTTTTTTCTTACTTTGTATTTAAATTTTAAATAAGTATATTTGCAAAAAAGAATTGTAAAAAAAATCCTGAAAGAGTAGCCTAGATTCTTAAGCTCTACTTTTTTACTATTTCCTTATTCAGCTCTATAGAATCTCATTGCTGATTCTCAATCTCAATTGAAATTACTCTCCTAAAGGTTACCAATGATTTTAAATAAAACGAACAAAAACTTCCAAATTTTTTCATTTGCATCTTATTTTTAATACCTGTATTTTTTTTCGCTTTTTTCTGAGGCAATTGGGGTTAAGTGACTTGTCCAGAGTCACACAGTTAGGAAGTGTTAAGTGTTTGAGGCCAGATTTGAAATCAGGTCCTCCTGACTTCAGGGCTGGTGCTCTATTCACTGCACCAACTAGTTGCCCCTATACTACTTGTCTTTTAAAAAACATATCCCCTCTCCATTTTCTACTGAGAAAACTATCTCTTGTCACAAAGAATAAAAAGAAAAGAGGAAAAAAAGCAGTTCAGTAAAGATCTGGTCTATCACACCTGCAAAACTCCTACTCTAACTTAACCTTTCCACATCTCTCACCCTAAACTTACTTCATCTTTTGATTTTATTTTCATCTCTGGTACTATTATTTATTTAGTCTCCCATGTTCATAATCTCTGTATCATCTTGGCTGTTTCCATTCTTTCACTTCTCCTACCCAGTCAGTTATCACCTCTTCTTGATTATAGCATCTCTAAAATCCAAATTCCTTTCTGTTTCCAGTATGTGTCTTCATTATTTTCTGCCTAGACAATTGCAATAGCTTTGTAACTGGTCTTTTTAGCTTTAAGACTCTCTTTAATTCATTTCCACTGAGTAAATATACTATTTTGCTTGATAGCCATGGCTCTTCATAATTCAATGATGCTGTACTTCTAGTGCTTGCTTCAAGGTACCTAATGTCCCAACTGATTGTACCTTCTGTTTCTTTCCCTCAAATTTGAAATATTCTTTCTTGCCCTTTATTTACTGTTAAATTCTGAGCTTATGGTTGAATTATGACTTTTTAATTGTTTGAAAAGATCAGGAATGAACATGGGACATCATACTCCTGTTTGAAGGTGTCTTTGGACATTCTATCCCACAACCATCCTATTTCATGTGTGTACATGCATATTTAATGCTTTTATCACTTAGTCTTTCTATTAAAATAGAAAATGAAAATTGCAATTATAATTGGTATTTTATCTATGTACCTCATTTATAATAATAAAGGAAAAAAGTAATCTAAATAAGCTTAATATTAAATATACATAACCTCTTTAAAACCCCAATCTCTTCCTTTGAAAACTTAAAACCTAGTTGAAATATTTTTTATTCTGGCGAAAGATCTTGTAATAACTTTCCTGAATCCATTTTTAGTCTAATTGTTGGGTTGCCAAGTATAGTTTTGCCACACCCTTCCAAGACTTACCAAGTTTGTTTGTTTGTTTGCTTGTTTTACCTTTTCAAAATCTTTTGGTTCTTTTGTTCTATAGGGCTTGAATTCCAATACACATGCACTAAAATTTATAGATGTAGGTATGTATTATGCAAATTAAAGGTAGTTTTTGCTTTTGTCATGAAATAATCTACAAGTAATTAACTGAAATTTTCTAAATCAATGCTGGATTAAGATTTTGCTTATTCTATACATATGGTCTTTCCATGTACTTTCTCTTTTTTGTTGATTCTAGTGAAGGAGATACATCAATTTCAGGTGCCTGAATGAATTCTTTCAGCTATTTTAATAAAACTTACCATGCGCAGTGGAATCACCTTGAGTATAATATTGCTGACATGGTCATTTTACATATCCAGGGTTTCCAGGAAACAAACAAAAGAAGCAATTTGTTAAATAAGCTTTACTTAATTCACCTCAATTTTCTATATCATTAAAAAAACCCTCAGATTGTAAGAGATAATGGGAATTCTATGTTCTTTTTGAAAGATGTGGTTTGATTCAATGGGAGAGAAAAATGGATCATTAGCTCTGCTTGAAAAAAAGAAACATTTTACTTTCCTATGCCTATAGTTCACTCTAAATATCTTTTTCTTCTTGGTGCAATTTAAATCTCCCCATTATGTATTATTTTATTTCTAGTAGGATATAGGATTGTAGGGTAATGCATAATATAGCAATCACTTCAGCATAGAGGTGGAATTTCAGATCAATATTTTCTTCCATGCATTTCCCATTTTAATCCAGAGTAACTAATTTTACTTGCCAGGTTTTATATCCTTTTATTGTATATGCAGTTTTATTTATATTCTTGCTTGCTACTAATTATTACATTCTGCATAATTTATAAGGTATTCCACTGATGTTGAAGTCTGAATAATGAAATTTATCCATACATTGACTGCCTTCCAATGAAAATGTCAAGGGTAGTTTGAAGTAAAATTTTTAAAGGTTTTGGAACTCATACTTAAAAAAAAGCTCATTTCTTTTGTTCCAAATAAAAAAAAACAGCTATTGCCTTGAAATATTAATAATAGTTGACATTTATATCTGTTTTAAGATTTGCAAAGCACTTTACATATATTATTTGATCCTCACAATGATTGTGCAAAATTAGTATCAAAGGGTCAGAGGTCAAATTTTATTTTATTTCATTTTATTTGCATAACATATGTGTGGGTAATTCTTCAACAATAACCCTTACATAGCTTTCCGTTACAAATTTTTCCCCCCAACTTCCCCACTCCTCCCCTAGATGGCAGGATATCCACTACATGTTAATTATGTTAAAATATTGGCAAATCGACTATATGTATACATATTTCCAAACTTATCATTGTTGTGCAAGAAAAATCTTATCTACACAAATGATATATCAGATAAAGGAAACACAATGTAAGCAAACATCAATCAAGGAGTATGAGAATGTTATGTTGTGGTCCACATTTCGCATCCCTCTCTCTGGGTGTATATGGCTTTCTTCAGTGAACAATTGGAGGTGGTTTGAAACATATCATTGTTGAAGAGAGCCATGTCCATCAGAATTAATCGTCATATAGTACTGTTGTTGCCATGTATAATGATCTCCTGGTTCTGCTCATTTCACTCAGCATCAGTTCATGTAAGTCTCTCCAGGCCTCTCTGAAATCATCTTGCTGGTCATTTCTTACAGAACAATAATATTCCATAATATTCATATACCATAATTTATTCAGCCATTCTCCAATTGAAGGGCATCTATTCAATTTCCAGTTTCTAGCCACTACAAAAAGGGCTGCCACAAACATTCTTGCACTTGTGGGGCCTTTTCCTTTCTTTATGATTTCTTTGGGATATAAGCCCAATAGAAATGCTGCTGGGTCAAAGGGTATGCACAGTTTGATAACTTTTTGAGCATGGCTCCAAATTGTTCTCCAGAATGGCTGTATCCATTCACAGCTCCACCAACAATGCATCAGTGTCCCAGCCCTCCCACAACCCCTCCAACATTCATCATTAACTTTTCCTGTCATTTTAGCCAATCTGACAGGTGTGAAGTGGTACCTCAGGGTTGTCTTGATTTGCATTTCTCTGATCAACAGTGATTTGGAGCACCTTTTCATATGACTATAAATAGTTTTAATTTCATCCTCTGAAAATTGTCTGTTCATATCCTTTGACCATTTATTGATTGGAGAATGGCTTGAATTTTTATAAATATGATACAATTCTCTATATATTTTAGAGATGAGACCTTTATCAGAACCCTTGAATGTAAAGATGATTTCCCAATTTATTACTTCCCTCCTAATCTTGTCTGCATTGATTTTGTTTGTACAAAAACTTTTTAACTTAATATAGTCAAAGTTATCTATCTGGTTTTCAATTAAGAGTTCCAGTTCTTCTTTGGACATAAATTTATTCCATCTCCATAGGTCTGAGAGGTAAACTATATTACATTCTAGAGGCCAAATTTAATCCAGATCTCTCCTGGCTCCTAGTCTAGCCCTCTTCCCAGTATTCCATACTATCCAGTTATATAGTGCCCAACCAGAGTTTGTTTTCTATGCATTTAGCCCTAAATTTTTTTAAAGGAAGAAGCAGATCACTGCTGTGTTTTATAGGCGTAATTTAATGTGTTCCTGCCATCAATCTAGCAAAGGAATATGGAGATTTTAGAACTGAAAAAGACAGTAGGGATCATCTGATTCAACTCCCTCATTTTATAGACAAAGAAGTTGAGGTGAAAAATATTGTCCATGGTCATACAAAAAGCAAATACCAAAACAGGGATCTAAACACAGGATTTTTTTCTCCTCCAAATCCATTACTTTATCCACAGTAACCACTATGATATAGTTTGTTATAGGTTATAAACTTCTTGAGAACAGAGAATTTTTTTTTTGTCTCTTTTTGTATCTTCAGAGTTAAGCACAATGTCTGGCACACAGTAGGCATTTAACGTTCTTTGAATGAATGAATGAACATGGGGGACTAATTCAGCTTCCTACCTTTTCTAAACCAGATACTTAAAATGTCTAAAATCTCATAACTATTTTTTGTGATGTTGTACCCCTCAATCTGAAGACCCATATTTAGTACATTTCTTAGCCCACTCCTTCACCCTATTTTGCTCTGATTATCACCTTTGTGTATAGGGCATGCGGCTTGAGTCAATCAGTCCACTTAATTTGGCCCAGATTGTTTATTAAGAGAGATGACCTTGACTGAATCTCTGATGGTAAACTAGTTGTGAAGAACTTATCATTCCTCCCCCTACTCCCTACCACTCTACACACATTCAATCAAAAGAATTTCAATGAATGCTAAATAAACATCTGTTTATCTTGTTTGACCCATGGGACTTGTATTAAAAAAGGAAGCCATTTTGGAACTCTAAAGTATTTTGTTTGCCTACGTTTGAGACATACAACAACATTTTTGGTTGGTTTAGATCAGATTCAAATGTTTATCAGTTTGTCATAAAGACTATACATTAATAACTCAGAGGTTCACTATTATAATATTGAAATACCTTCTAAAATGTTATTCTTGAAGGAATATATTGGGTTTCATTTAACACAGCTATAGTAAGAGTACTCTGGAATAAAAAGATTCCAATTTTTAAAGTTGAAAGGAACTTTTAAAGATAATCTAGTTCATACCCTCTTTCTTTTTCTTTCTTATTTTATACATAAAGAAAGTAAATGTCTCAGGAAAAAAAATGACTCTCTACTTTTTCTTGTTACCACTCCTTAAGTTTTACTTGTTTCCAATTTTAAAAAATAGAATATAGTTCATAATAAAATCTTATCAGTTTTATAAAGGGCAAAACAAATAAAAGGTATTATTTTAAATCGTCATATTTTTTGCAAAGCCCTGTGATTCATCCAATATATGTTTCCTATCCTTGAGCTTACATAATACTTTAATCTTTAAAGTCAACTGGTTCAAGAATATCATCTTACAGATAATATTTTGAACTGCTATAAAATATCATTTAAATATTAATTCTATACTCTGATAGATATGAGCTGTCATCCATGTATGTCTTCCCTCGGAAAAGAGAACTCATGTCTTCTTATTCTAATTGACTCTCCTATTCTAAAAAACAAATCTTTCACTTAGAGTCTATTCCAATGAGTAAGGAGCCTTATTGTATAGTCATGTGACTCATTGAAAGATTTCACAATAATGAGAACAACAATAATAATAACTGACATTTATTACATAAATGGTATGAAATCCTGACTTACTTGGTTTTAAAAATGACTTTTGAGAAACTTGCTAAAACTTACTATACTTTACAAAGTTCTCCTCAGATATATTCTTCAAGTATACATCAGAATTATACAATGCTCTAGGTTAAATAAAATAAACTGACAATGGCTCATTTTACTCAAAATTTTTTTCAATAATCTCTCAATATTGATATGAAGCAAACTGTTAAACAGAGATACATGCTTTCTAAAGTTATTCACTGTGCATGAGGCTTTGCATAAAGTCCTTAGCAAAAGTACATGTTTTTGTTTTTGTTTTTTTTATAGTGAAGAATCTTCAAATGAAACCAAGAACAAAATATCCTCTGTGAGAAAAATTCATAAAACTCCATAAAACTTCAGATACTAAGGTAATATTGAATACTTTAGAAGGAAGTGAATGACAAATATATTCCCTAGAATATAACATTCATTCGAATGACCAAAACATCTAAAGCCTGGGTTCTAGAGTTCTAAAAAATTGGAATTCAGGAAATGATATAATCACGAACTTTATTGCTATGTGGAGCAACAAGCAGGCAAAAACCAAAACACACACACTCTGACAATAAGCAGAGATTTGCCTTTATGTATAAAATAAGGGAGAAAAAACCTCCACATAATCTGGGGGTGAGTGAGATGTATTTTGAGAGAGCAAGTTCCATCTTGGGGTTCAAATGGCAAGATTATATACTCTAAAAATGGGCTTGGTTGAGAATAGAT
Source organism: Myrmecobius fasciatus (assembly GCA_023553655.1). NCBI lineage: Eukaryota > Metazoa > Chordata > Mammalia > Dasyuromorphia > Myrmecobiidae > Myrmecobius > Myrmecobius fasciatus. The sequence goes on from JAJPUD010002860.1 coordinate 216,923, forward strand.
AATTGGTGCAATAAGAGTCATTTCTAATGAGAATCAGATGTGATAGAAAAGTTCTTGGGGTCCTTTATCTATAACCAGGCTTGGGTGAATGCCCAGTAAAGGGATTTACTTTATTGGGACCATAAACTAGTGAGAGAGTTTAATGTTAACTAAGGCAGCAGCAAACAATAATGTCAGGATCCTGCAGTATATCAAGAGATCATTCAATCAAAAAACAGCAAGGTTTACCAGCCTGACACAGAGTTAAAAAAAGAAAAGAACAAAAACCCTCTTTTTTTTAGTCTATATATGTCTATGGGCATTAAGACCACTTAGCCTTAGTGACTCCATATTGGATCCCTATAATTATAAATATAATACCAAACTATAACATAAAATAAAATAATAACATGAAGTATAATGTTTATCAAAACCTATATGAAAAATGATTGAAAATGATTGAGGAAAATAAAAATCTTTTTGAATTTATTTAATTATTAGATAGTGCTGTCAATAACCTCAAATTCATTGACAGGAAAAAATTCATCAATTGATCCTATTTTTTTGGTGATGCTACAATACTATGATTCCTAGAACATCATGGAAGAATTGAAAGACAAATAACCCATGGTAGGTATTAGCAGTTAGTAGTGTGTTATCAAAGGTAACTTCCATTCAAGAAGTGGCATCATTAAATGGATTATTAAGTATTTGTATGGCCAGAAAAAGAAGCAGGCTCGTCTTTTATGGAGAATGGGAGACAACAGATGGCCACATAAATGATACACTGGTTGTTCAGTTGCTTAGTCCTATCTGACTTTTGGTGACTCCATAGACCATACGTCCATGGGGTTTTCTTGGCAAAAATATTAGAGTTGATTGCCATCTCCTCCTACAGTAGATTAAGGCAAACAGAGGTTAAGTGACTTGTCAAGCATCACACTGCTAGTAAGTGTCTGAAGCTGTATTTGATCTCAAGTCTTCCTGACTTTAAATCCAGTGCTGTATTTACTGAGCCATCTAGGTGCACTGGTATTATACTCCAAAAATACAAAAAGCACAAGAAGTTTTCCAGTTCATTGATGAGATTCTTTATGGAGGAAAATTTATGGAAAAACATGAATGATGTTTTTACAGAATGAAATGTCATGCATGTGTTGCTATCATAGGTTGTCAACAAAGAAAATCATGAATCCATCAACAATATGAGATAACACAAGTATTAGTTCCAGGAAATGGGCAATTCCTTTGAGTTTATCTCATGTGAGCAGTACAAATATGGTGTTATTATATGGATTTTTCAAAGATTCTATGAAATTGTAATTTCTTTGCTTTATGATGAGCGAAAAGAGAATCAGTCACCAAGTTAGGAAGATCTGGGTTTAAGTCCTCTAAATCTATGATACTATTCTTCCAACTCTCTCCTTTCCCACATACTGGCTATACGACTCTGATTAAGTCCCTTAATTTCTCATGCCTTTCCTATTTACACTACCTTTTCTCAGGGCAAAAGTTGTAAAGCAGTTATAGTTCTATTTTATTAAGAAAGAGTTTCCTTACCAGGAACTCATTATGCCAATGAAAGGATAGATTCTGATGAAAATAAAAAAGCTATATGGAGCTTTTGGAGGATCTATGACTTTAGTCAACATTCATAATTAGAACCACATATAAGAACTGTGCAAGCAAAACCACAGCAACTTCTTTAAATAATAAATCAACTCATCAAATCAATAAAAGTATGGCTATGTTAACTAACTGATGGTAATAATATCAACTACAAATACCAATCCCAATTCTAATGAATTGCAATCAGATGTTGTTACAATCACATTAAAATAAGATGACTTGGTATTGATAAAAGAGTGGTGCTATGAATATTTGGCTTAGCACTTACAGGACCTTTGCTTTTTAATTTGAGTTTCCTTGGAACATATCTCCAAGAATGGGATCACTGGGTCAAAGAGTATGAAGTCACTTTGCTTGTACTTCTCAAACTAATTTAAAGTTTTTCCAACAGTTCATGACAATGACAATTTTCTGATAATCTGTTCTAAGCCCGACCTGATACACCTGGTCTGGTGGTTTGGATTTGGGGTTGCAGCAAAGGAGATATAAATATATGATAAATTATTTAACAAAATAAAATTTAAAATAATATGGAAAAGGTATATAAGAAAGGTATAGTATTAATTTATTTGTTGCCACTGTTCTCCTGGATTAGGACCTAATGCTGCTTTGCCATGGGCTTTCTTTGGACCATGACCTGAATGGTCATTTGGGCCATGATCCAACTATATACTAGAGTCTAGTGATGTCCTTTTCACTCAAAGCCACACACTGCCATGTTCACTTCCATTGCCTTCTTCTGCCATTCAAGCTCTGAAACTTACAGAAACATCCAATGGGGACTCACTTATGCTTGGAAAAGGAGAAACAAAGCAAAAGAGGTGGCCAGAGACTCATTTGTGCTTTAGCTGCTCCTGAGAATAGCTTCAATTTCTATGAAGGACATATAAAAATCATAGAAGAGTGACTTTGTGTTTTTATTTATAGGCCTTAGAGTTATGCTTAAGGATTTTTTTCCTAGGGTAAAATGCTAAATTACCTTCAGAAAGAGAAATGTAAATTCCTTAATAGAGATTTACAGACCTCACTTCTTAATATAACTATGTATCAATGTGTATGTGTATATACATATACATATACACATATTTGAATATATCAATACATATTGTACATGTATATGTGTATGTGTATCTTCTACAGACATAAAAATTGACTTATTTATATTCTTTGATGAGGACAATAGTACAATTCTAAGAAGTAAAACAATATCTTCATCCATGTATACTACTGACTTTGAACATTATGAAAAAATATTGAAAGATTTAACATTTGCTTGACCTGACACAGCTTTGCATTTAGGTTTTGTCTCCATGCTTCAATATTTTTACTGGTTAACTGTTTCCTCTGGTGCTGTTTTAATTAATTTTAATAGCTGCTGTGTTTTACTTTTTTTTGTCTCTTTAGTTAGAATGTGAATCCCCAAGGGAATCTTTTCCTTCTTATTAACCTTGTAGGCTAGTTTTTTTCCCCATAGGCCTCAACTTATTGTTAGAAAATTTAGTTATCTTGGCATGTTGCCAAATAATTAATTACAAAAGTCTGGTGCCCAAAACTAACCCAGCCAACAGAAGATTCTTTTTTTTTTAATTAAAGCTTTTTTTAAAAAAAAAAACAAAACATATGCATGTATAATACTTCAACATTAACCCTTGTAAAACCTTGTGTTCCAATTTCCCCCCCCTTTTCCCCACCCCCTCCCCTAGATGGCAAGTAGACCAATATATGTTAAACATGGTAGAAATATGTTAAGTCCAATATATACATACATATTTATACAATTATCTTGCTATACAAGAAAAATTAAATCAAACTGGAAAAAAATGAGAAAAAAATAAACTGCAAGCAGAGAACGACAAAAAGAGTGAAAATGCTATATTGTGCACCACACTCAGTTCCCACAGTCCTCTCTCTAGGTGTAGATGGCTCTCTTCATCACGAGGTTATTGGAACTGGTCTGAATCATCCCACTGTTGAAGAGAGCCATGTCCATTGGAATTGATTATCGTATAGCATCAGTTCATGCAAGTCTCTCCAGGCCTCTCTGAAATCATCCTGCTGGTCGTTTCTTACAGAAAAATAATATTCCATAACAGTCATATATCATAACTTATTCAGCCATTCTCCAAGTTATAGGCATCCACTCTGTTTCCAATTTCTTGCCACTACAAAAAGGACTGCCACAAACATTTTTGCACATGTGGGTCCCTTTCCCTCCTTTAAGATCTCTTAATCCCAGTAGAAACACTCCTGGATCAAAGGGAACGGACAGTTTCATACCCCTCTGGGCATAGTTCCAAATTTCTCTCCAGAATGGTTGGATCAGTTCACAACTCCACCAACAATATATTAGTGTGTCAGTTTTCTCACATCCCCTCCAAGATCTGTCATTATCTTTTCCTGTCATCTTAGTCAATCCTAGAGGGGTGTAGTGGTATCTCAGAGTTATCTTAATTTACATTTCTCTGATCAATAATGATTTAGAGCACCTTTTCATATGACTAGAAATAGTTTCAATTTCTTCATCTGAAAATTGTTCATATCCTTTGACCATTTATCAGTTGAAGAATTACCTAAATTCTTATAAATTTGAGTCAATTCTCTATATATTTTATTAGAACTTTTGAATGTAAAATGCTTTCCCAGTTTATTGCTTCCCTTCTAATCTTGTCTATATTAGTTTTGTTTGTACAAAACCTTTTAAACTTACTATAATCAAAATTATCTATTTCCAGCAGAAGGTTCAAGCTGCTTTACCCAACAGGAAACTTGTTGAAGAGGTATCTAGTGAAGGAATTCTCAGTCACAAAGCCTCCATCTGAATAGTACCTTACCTTCACATCCAAAACATATCCAAGGCCTACTTTGCTCTCCCATCAAACATCACCTATGTTAGGTACTACAGTGGATAGAACGTTAGGTCTGAAATTATGAAGATGTGAGTTCAAAATTGGTCTCAGACACTCAGGTGCTGAATAAGTCACTTGCCCTCAATTTGCCTTAATTTAATCAAGTATAAAATGGGGATAATAATACCACCTATCTTCCAGAGTTGTTGTGAGTATCAAATGAGACCTTTGTGAAGTGGCAGTCACAGTTCCTGCCATATTGTGAATGTATTAATAACTATTTCTTTTCCTCTTTCTTTTCTCCCTTCTTAATTACCAAACTAAATTTTTACAAATTTAAATCTTGTAAAGCATGGTAATATATTTAGAGTAAAAGGAATCATTAGAACATGACTCTATGAGATAAGTGGCTGAAACATTGACATCCAACATAAATTTTTACAAGTCAAAATTTTTAGGGTTTCTTCGTTATATATAAAATGAAGTTAACAAGTCTTAGGGAAATAAAATATAAATCAGCTCCAGAGAAATAAAACATTATGCTGTTCGCCATAACAATTTACTGTTGAAAGTTAATGGTCATAGATAAATCATTTTAATTTTTCTGTATTCATTTTCACGTGTAAAATAACCTAATTCCACATTGGAAAACAGAGGCTAGGTATATGTTAACATTGTAAAAAGTAATCAGATGTAATCAGCAAGGAGGCAGTATGGTATAATATAAAGAACACTGAATTTGTAGTCATAAGACCTGAGTTCATTTTGAGTCTCTTTTTGTTATTTAGTACTTGTAGGATCTATGACAAGTGACAATTTCTTAGCACTATTAATTACCAAATGAAAGAGTTCTATTATATAATTTTAAAATTCTCTTCCTACTCTAAATCTAATGCACAGGGGGAAAAAGTATGATAAATACAATGCATATGAGCTCAAAATTAACATTGTCAGTCCAGACAGAAAAAGGACAAATGGAAGAATGTTTTCCCCATCATATTTAAAACAATGGCCATTGTCTAAGTGTGGCTATAAAAAAGTCCTTTTGGAAATTGATTTAATCCATTCATTGTAGACTAGTTTTATTTGGGAGTCAACTTTGATAGACTGATTCTCTTGTGATTTGTGAAAGAAGTTTCATGTTCTTATCTAAATTTATCAGCTATATTTTAACAAGGAACAGAAGGATATAGTTTCCAGTTCTTAATAGAATTTTCAAGGCCTAGGTTCCCTCAGATATCTCAGATGCTTAGATAAATCACAGAGAGATGATACTTTAAAGCTTCTTAGGCCCAGATCTTTTTAGCTTGAAAATAGAAGATCACTGAAATTTAACAATTCCTCAAAATATTTTAAATGTGATTTTATTAATGAGATATATAAAATTATGATATTTTAATAAGAATTATGGTTCAAACAATTTAACTTAGATATGATTTTGAAATATATAAAAAGATTTTTTATTAATTAAAATTGCTTATTTTTGAAAGGGAGTAATAATAGTATCATATTAGTTAGACTCGCAATTTTATAAAGAAATGAAGCAACTGATTCATTTAATTTGGCAGAAATAATTTGTAAATAAACAAAATAATCCTCTTCCTTTTGATAAACTCCAAATAGTAATATGCTAAAAGGAATGAAATTTAATGTGAAGTTTATAGAAAAGATCAAATAAACCATAAATATGTTAGATTTATGTTGAACTCTCCCTTTTCCCATATCTCTCCCCCATTTCCCTACCTCACAACTATAAACTTGAAAATTTGAAAGTCACCAGATTAATTTAATAACATTTCAAATAGTGCTAAGGTTTTTTTTTTTTAATTATTAGAATCTAATGATTCTTGGGCATTCACGTTCTTCCTGGTACCAAGTTGTGTGAATTTTTAAGAATTTGGATTAAGCTGTATGCCTTCATTGTTTTTTTTTTTTAATATATTTGTTATATACAAGATGTGTTCAGAATTGCAATTTAATTATTTCAGACTTCTATTTTAGGATATCTCCTATTTCAAGCTCTACAAGAGAGAAGTCATTTTTAAAAATAATATGACTGAAATAATTTTTCTGATATTAATTTGGCCATGGAACACTTTAAGTCTTGAATTATCATGAAGGAAGCCAGAAAGCTGATTTGAGAAATTAAGAGAAATAGGGTAAATGGAGGAAGTTAGGATAGTTTTGGATTAACACAGAAAAAAAATAAGTCTTCTTCTATCCAAGACTGGGGAAGGAAATGTTTCAACCTATTAATCCTGTGTTTTTAAATGTTTCTACACTGGGACTGAAATGTACATCAAGTCATGCAACAAGCTGAAAATACAACGCTTTAGCTTTCTATTTAGACTCTGCACTGAAGAACTAAATTAGAAGGTTTCCATGGAGTAGAATCTACTTCTAGTGCTCAGAGGAAATTTCTATAACATTGTTATATATAATGGCTATTATACAACTACAGCCTGAACCAGAGGCTGGTATGAGGCAACAGAGAAAAAGGTGAAAATTCTTTGACATGTTCATTAGATCATCCTTATAGAAATTCCTCAGCAGAACTGTATCTCTATACTGATAACTGATAATGGGAATAGAATTTCAAATGAATCTGAATGCTTTATCTCCATTTAGGTGGCTCTAGCCAAGGAACTAAGAGAATAGTCTGAGTATTTTCTGTCTTTTTTATTTTTATGTCTTCCAGTGAAAAAACTATGCTAACATATTTCTTGACTTGATGATTATCAAATGTTTACAAACATTGTTACATAAAATATTTATACATAATATATAAATATATTGACATATATATTTAATAATTATATATTTATTATTTAAGCTTTGTTAAATTATTAAAGCCAGAAAAGATTTTAAAAAAACAATATAATTTGTAATATATCAGACATGTTTTTGTATTGGTAAAGCTGACATTCTTTTGGGAAGGATACATTAGATAGTCAATCAATTGAGATGTAACATGAAAAGTTCATTGAGTTTAACCCTTTCGTAACAAATAGAAGGCCCAAGAACTTTTAAAAACATTTTGCTAACTGTAATTACTTTCTTTTGTAATTCTATTTGTTTTATTGTCATGTATTGAAAAAAATAATTCTGAGAAGAAGTTCATAGCCTTCAACAGACTGCCCAGTGGAATCCGTGATACACAAAACAGTTAAGAAATCCTAGTAGAGAGTGAAATTATACATTCTTTTTAATTTTCAGTGGTAGAACATTACAACATGAATGGTTTCTAGTCTGTATAGCTTTATTGATTTCAGTGTATGTAAATGATGATTGTGTCATTAAAATGTTACTGCAATTATTCTTTGTCAAGTCAGTGTTTACTAGAAACCATTAAAATACTATGCCAAAGGAGATATCAACAGATGATATAACAAAAGTAGTGACATTATCCTATAGATCATTAAATAGATAACATATATATATATATATATGTATATGCACACACACATATATACTTTTTTGTAAGTAAAAAAAAAACTTTCAAAAATTTTAACTCTGGAAATTCCACCTGAATATAGCATAAATAATGCTTGGATGACTGTTTTCATAAAAGGACAATCTAATATAATATTAAAATGCATAACTCATACAGGCATTTAATACCTCAAATTTCAAAATAAAACTTTTGGATTCAATTGACCAAAAATCATGTTCTCTATTGGAGGTAAGTCAAGTGAGTCAGGCCCATTTTGATATCTAGTAAACAATGGCAATTCTTATTAAATTTACTTTTTTTTGGAGTGATTCCTATAGTTTATCTTTTCTGAATTTTTCAAAGATTTTATTTCAAGTAAAACATGTAAAGCAGATAAAATGTCCTAGAGTCTCATTCAAATAAATAAAACAGTGTAAAGAAGTATAATTCTGCATAATTTTTTTTCTGAAAATTTAGGGAAAAAAGATGGTAAAGATTTTATCTTTACCATGGTAAAGAATTCTCAGGGGAAGTATGTTTATGAAGAATGGGATTGCTTTTAAAAATAAAAATCTATTTACAGAAAAAATACTTTATCTTGATGAGGAAAAAAAGAGAGGTATCAAATTATACTAGTATGGCTGCTTTGGGAGCTCATCAGCTAATTCTAATTTTCAAAAATATATGTATACAAAGTAACAGCAATACTATAAGATGATCAGCTGTAAATGACTTTGCTTTTCTCAGCAATACAATGATCCAAGACAACTTTGAAGAACTTGCAATAAAAGATGCTATCCATAACTAGAGAAAGAGCTAATGGTATCTGAATGCAGATTAAATCATATTTTTTAAACTTCATTTTTCTTGAGGCTTTTCTTGGGGGGGGTGAGACAAAAGTTTTTTTTTTCCATAACATTACTTTTATGGAAATGTTTTGCATAACTTCACAAGTACTTTCTCAATGAGAGGGATGGAGATGAAGAGGGAGGAAGGAATAGACTTTGAAACTCAAAGTTTGAAATACAAATGTTAAAAATTCTTTTATATGTAACTGGGGAAAATAAATATTAAGTAATAAAAACAAATTTAAAAATATATGTATATGATATGTAAGATTACATAGGCAATTATGAATACAAACGATGTGCTGTTGGAAAGTTGGGAACATAAAAATTAAGAATGAATAGAGACTATTCTAAGGATAATAATCAAAAAGTCATTTTTTTTTGGTTTAAAGGACAGAGGAATGTTAAAAGAAAAAATAGAACTGGCCTTAAGTTTAGATGTCATGATGTTAAATTCCTTATGAAAGTTTAATGGCTTGAATTAACTATCGTTCTTAGAATTAGAAAAGTTCTATGGTCTCACTATCCTCTGCCTTGCTATGGATATTCTGTACTTCTTTCAGCTCCTACTTCTTCCTATATCTTCTTTACATGTTGTCATCTTTCATTAGAATGTAAGTTCCTTCAGAATAGGAGTTCTATTGCTTGTTTATATTTGTATTCCTCATAGCTCAGCACAATGCCTTGTAAACAGGAGAGGATGTCAGAAAACTGGGACACTGATACATTGTTGGTGGAACTGTGAACGGATCCAACCATTCTGGAGAGCAATTTGGAACTATACTCAAAAAGTTATCAAACTGTGCATACCCTTTGATCCAGGAGTGTATCTATTGGGCTTATATCCCAAAGAGATTTTAAAGGAAGGAAAGGGACACACACGAGCAAGAATGTTTGTGGAAGCCCTTTTTGTAGTGGCTAGAAACTGGAAACTGAAAGGATGCCTATCAAATGGAGAGTGGCTGAATAAATTATGGTATATGAATGTTATGGAATATTATTGTTCTGTAAGAAACGACCAGCAGGACAATTTCAGAGAGGCCTGGAGAGACTTGCATGAACTGATGCTGAGTGAAATGAGCAGAACCAGGAGATCATTATACACGGCAACAAGACTATACAATGATCTATTCTGATGGATATGGCTCTCTTCAAAAATGAAATGTTTCAAACCCCTTCCAATTGTTCAGTGAAGAAAGCCATATACACCCAGAGAGAGGGATGTGAAATGTGGACCATAACATAACATTTTCATACTCTCGATTGATGTTTGCTTATATTGTGTTTCCTTTATCTGATATTTCTTTCTTGTAGATATGATTTTTCTTTCACAACAATGATATGTGGAAATATGTATACATCTATTCAATTTGTCAAGTATTTTATCATAATTAACATGTAGTGGATTTCCTGCCATCTAGGGGAGGGGTGGGGAGTAGGGGGGAAAATTTGTAACAGAAAGCTTTGTAAGGGTTAATGTTGAAGAATTACCCACACATATGTTTTGCAAATAAAAAAAATTAAAAAAAAATAATTTCCCTTAAAAAAAATCTCTTTGGGATATAAGCCCAATAGAAACACTGCTGGATCAAAGGGTATGCACAGTTTGATAACTTTTTGAGCATAGCTCCAAATTGCTCTCCAGAATGGTTGGATCCATTCACAGTTCCACCAACAATGCATCAGTGTCCCATTTCCCACATCCCCACCAACATTTGTCATTATCATTTCCTGTCATTTTAGCCAATCTGACAGGTGTGTAGTGGTACCTCAGAGTTGTCTTAATTTGCATTTCTCTGACCAGTAATGATTTGGAGCACCTTTTCATATGACTGGAAATAGTTTTAAGTTCATCATCTGAAAAAATTGTCTGTTCATATCCTCTGACCATTTATCGATTGGAGAATGGCTTGATTTCTTATAAATATGAGACAATTCTCTATATATTTTAGAAATGAGACCTTTATCAAGAAGGGCTTTGTTATTAAAAGCTCTCCATACACAATTTATTCTGATAGAGAACTTATGAACCAGTATAATTCAGAGGCATGATTTAGATCTACATCATCTTGATCATGAAGTAGTACTTTCTATGTGTATGTTTGTACTGTGTGTGTCTTGGGGGGTAGGAGGACATAGGAGAGAGGAAAAAAAGAGAGTGTTTTCACTGTGAGCATGCTGGGTTGTATACATATGCAAAATTATCCATTCAAAATGTTTCAAACAAATGTTAAGCACTTAAAGAGAATAAGTATATATTTATGTATTATATATACTCGGTCTTTGTCTCTATTTTTGCTGAGGCAATTAGGATTAAGTGACTTGCCCAGGATCACAAAGCTAGGAAGTATTAAATGTGTGAAGTTGGATTTAGACTCAGGTCCTCCTGACTTCAGGACCAGCACTTTCTCCAGTGCACCATCTAGCTGCCCCCTAATAGAATCAGAACTATAAGAAGCATTAAAAGTTTATTTGATTCATTTAAATTTTAATGTACATTGTATGGGATATAAACAGCTTATAACAAATATCTTGTTAATATGCTTTCTATGTTCAGAATAATCCGGAGAAGTGAAATGTTTTCTGCTACACTTTCAATTAATATCTTCTGATTTCTCATCTCCACTGTCAAATTGCTCTCTCTTGTTAACCTTACACATGAACTGTTAATTTCTTCTTTATGAAAAAATTTTAAATTACAGCTTTTGGATTGACCTATTTTGACCTCATTTTGGTATGGGTTGTGAGATGTAGGTCTATGTCCAGTTTCTGACATGATATTTTTGTCAAACAGTGAATTCTTATCCCAAAAGTTGAAGGTAGGGATTTATAAAATACTACATTACAATAGTCATTGATTATTATATTGTGTGTATCTAACCTATTCCACTGATCCTCCACTGTATTTCTTAGCCAGGACCAAATGGTTTTAATGACAGCTGCTTTATAATATAGTTTTAGATCTGGTACAGCTAAGCCATCATCCTTTGAATTTTTTTTTCATTGATTCCCTTTATATTCTTGACCTTTTATTCTTCCAGATGATTTTTGTTATCATTTTTTCTAGTTCTATAAAATATTTTTGATAGTGTGATTGGTATGGCATTGAACAAGTAGACCAATTTAGGCAGAAGTGTCATTTTTATTACATTACTCAGCCTACCCATGAACCATTGTTATTTTCTAGTTGTTTAGATTTGATTTTATTTGTGTGGGAAGTATCTTGTAATAGTGTTTATATAGTTTCCTGGGTTTGTTTTGGCAGGTAGACACCCTGATATTTTATTTTGTGTACAGTTATTTGCATAAACAAAACCAACAAAAACAGATTAAAAGGGAAATGCAAAGCTTGGAAAAAAATTTTACAGCCAGTTTTTCTGATAAAGTTCTCATTTTAAAAATATATAAAGAACTGTGTGGTTTCTAAGAATACAAGTCATTCTCCAGTTGACAAATGGTCAAAGGATACACAAGAAAAAATGGTCTAAATCATAAAACTCTGAGGTACCACCTCACACCTCTCAGATTGGCTAAGATGACAGGAAAAGATATTGACAAAGGTTGAAGGGGATGTAGGAAAACTGGGACACTAATGCATTGTTGGTGGGGTTCTGAAATGATCTAACCATTTTGGAGTGTCATTTGGAACTATGCCCAAAGGGCCATAGAACTGTGTCTACCTAAAAAGACCAAGCAGTACCACTATTGAGTCTGTATCTCAAGGAAATCATAAAGGAGAGAAAAAGAACAACATGTGTAAGGGTCTTTTGTGGTAGCAAAGAATTGGAAAATGAGTGGGTGTCCATCAATTAGGGAATGGTTGAACAACTATGTAGTGTATATAGTGTATGTAGGAATGTTATTGTTGCATAAAATGATGAACAGGTTGATTTTATTAAGGCCTGGAAATATTTACATAAACTGATGCTGAGTGAAACAAGCAGAACCAGCAATACATTGCATACCATAACAGCAAGAATGTACAATGATCAACTATTAAAGACTTGGTTCTTCTCAGTGGTTGAGAGATGGAAGGCAATCCCCAATAGACTTTGGATAGAAAATCCGTCTGTATCCAGAAAAAGAACTATGGAAATTGAATATAAATCAACACATGCTATGTTAATTTTTTTGTTTTTGTTTTTGTTTGCTCTCCATTTTTTCCCTTTTGCTCTGATTTTTCTATCTTAACATTATTCATAAAACAATGTGTATTTTCAAAATAAATAAATATATTTAAAAATAGAAAAAATGATAACTTGGATTAAAGGCCATGATTTGTACCACTAGTAGAGTCATCATTAGGAATCATCTATATTCACGAAATCATGCACCTGGGCTCATCCTATATAAAATATATCAACCACCCAATTTTATTATATTTCTCAGAACAAAAAGAAGGTATTTTTGAAAGACAATAACTCAACAAATAGAATCCAAGAATACAAATGTCTTAATAAATTCCAGAGGAAAGCAAACTATGTGTTAGTAGGAAGCATCTGTGCACCAGACATTAACAAGAAAAGTCATGGAAAGGAAAGAAAAACAGAAACAAGCTGTCATTAAGTCAATACAATGATTTCTTTATTCTGGAGTTACAATCTCTGTCATTTTCTTTTTATGACCTTTTTCCCTATCTCACTTAAAAGTGTTCTGTAATCTATATTTATTAACAAAAATTATATCTGCTTCAAATTAAACTGAAAATATCATCAGACTCTCATGAGACTGGAAATATACTGCAATAAAAAAAGAGTTGGGCAATTATTGTTTTAAAGTATGGAGAATTTTAAAACAGAGAAAATTAAAACATTTAGAAATGTATATATTTAAACAACTTTTAATTAATGATGATCTATACATTATAAGGTTTTTCAAATAAAATTTAAGCTTTTTTTCTTTTTTTCAAAATACATCGTGCTACAGAAAAAGAAAACAATCAAAAGTATATATAAAGGGAAAATTTTTCTCAATTGGATATGTGGTCTTATGGGGGTATTTCTTTCAAAGAGGCAAATTCTAACCAACAAACACTTGTTCATCCTATGCAAATATTGTCTGTATTATTCACAAAATTTGTCACTTGCTCAGAACCTTTTTTTATTTTCTCTTGATATTTAAGAGGAATAGAATATGCAGGCTTTTCATTGGTCAGCCATGGTTCTCACAATGTGGGGACGCTGACTCCAGTAGCAAAGAGCCTTGTTGTTATTCAGATATTTTTAGTCATATCTAACTCTTTGTGACCCCCAATTGGGGTTTTCTTGGCAAAGAAATTGGACTTATTTGCCATTTCCTTCTTTTGCTCATTTTACAGATGGTAAAATTGAGGCAAACAGATTTAAGGGACCTGCCCAGAGTCATACAAGCAGTTAAGTATCTGAGTGAGATTTGAACTCAGGAAGATGAATCTTTTTGATTGTAGGCTCTTTGCTTTATCTACTACCTGCCCCAAGAGAAGAGTTTATTCATTTTAAACTGTGATTTTTACACATTTCCTTACATAAATATTCAATAGAGGATTCACTCAAAAGGTTGAAGGCCTTTTCTGATCCTCTTAGTATGTGTATCTTTGGATAAATCACTTCTAATATTTCTGGGCCTGTTGCTCAGTATAAAATGGCAATCTTGGATTGATAAACACACAAGCCCTTTTAAGTCTGAATATTTATGAAAACCAATGCAATATTATGCCTGTCCAACCATTTTCCCTTTTTTTTGCTACATATCCAATCCGTCTCCTTTTCTAATAATACATAGAACATGACAGAATCCTAGAATTTCAAAGTTGGAAAGGATACCCAAAGATTATTTAGTATAAACCACACCTGAAAAAGAATCTCCTTTATTATTATACCTAAAAAATATCATATTTTTTCAGGCCCCCCCATTTCATTTTTGGGTAGGTTTAATTATGATGAAGTTTTTCTTTATATGGAGACTAAACTTCCTTTATTAGATCTTCTATCTATACTGTTTCTATTTCTACCTTCATAGGCCAAGTAGAACATGTAAAATCTCTTATTTCACTTTTTTCAAATACTTGAAGACAACTATTATCTTCTTGCCTTATTTTTCCAGTCTACCCTATAAGTTAGTCCTTCAATCTTTCCTCTTTTGACATGATACCTTAGTTCTTTCATCATATGATCATCATCCTCTATAAACAATCCAACTGGTGAATATCCTTTGAAATGTAGCACTCTGAAGTGAATACAATGATCTAGATGAAGGCTGACTAGGGAAAATAGGTTACTGTCTCCTGCCTTGTGCTGAACACCATACTTTTAATGCAGCCTAAAATCACAGTATGATTTCATGACTGCCATATCATACTATTCTGTTTAGTAGATAACATCAAATGAGTTATATAAATTTTTGAAATACTGAAAAATTCTTCTATATAAAACCCATAATCACTTAGAAATGTTGGCTTAATAATCCTCAAAAGAAAAATAAAATGGGTTAAGAATATCTAATATCTTTAGATAAGTCATGTATGAATAGACATATCTTGTACAGATACTGAAAACGAACAATGAATTGGGCCAAACACTGAATAAAAGGAGAAGACAAGGCTACATTCTGCTGACTTCACTCTGAAAGAGATGGTAATATTTTAAACAATGCTTTCTTGGTGATGTGTGGCTATAAATCATGAAATATTGCAGTCTCCATAGAACTGAGATTAAGGAACATACAAAAGAGAGCAACCTGATGGGCATGAGCAGTCTACAGCCCATTATAAATTAGGGATTAGGAGAAGCAGTTAATATGAAGAATATCATCAAACTCTCCTGCAGAGGTGGACAATCACTTAGTGAAAGTGAGGAGTGGCAAATATATAGCTTCATTCGAAAGAAATACATACTGTGGGGGTCCTGTGGTGAATTTTGAAAGGACACTGATGGGGGTAAAACATAATAGATAAATATGGATACTTTATCATCTATCCATATTTATAACATCATAAGTTAACTATACTATGGAAATGTTAACTCACTTACATTTAAAATCTACAAAAACCTACAATGTTGGTTACAGTATGATTTGGCTATGATGGTACTCACGGCAAGTTTTCTTGCAGCTTCTTTCCACTTACACTGTTTTTGCTGTTTTGTAACATAAGAATGCTCAAAATCTGCCATCTTCTATGAAATTTTGTGAGCTCGTACTAAAGACCAGCATTGCTCTTGGCTATCATATCTTTCTGATTAGTGAGATCATGTCACTTGAGATAATTTCTGGAAATTTTTTACTTCACAATTATGGCAACTATATTACCTAAAATTTCTCTTAAAAAGGATGATTTATGGGGCAGCTAGGTGTGTGTAGTGGATAGAGCACCAGTCCTGAAGTCAGGAAGACCTGAGTTCAAATTTGGTCTCAGACACTTAACATGTCCTAGCTGTGTGACCTGGGCAAGTCACTTAACCCCAATTGCCTCAACAAAAAAAAAGGATGCTTTATAATAGTCTGATTCAATGTTTTTCATTGTGTCTGTATCCCATCTAACAGAATTAACAACTTGTGAATGTTTAACCTTTTTATAAACCAAATATTACTCTTGTATCTCCATTACTCAGCAGTGTTTGGTACAATGATTCTTTCACTTATTCTTCATTCATTCAACCAAATCTGAAATGACTTAATGCTGTGAATAAGTCATTATCTGTTAAGACATGGTTATTTAAATTTGGGCTATTTGTGCTACTTGTTTCCACTTTTGCAAGTTAGGTCTCTTGTGGATGGTTGCTACTAAAAGGTTTAAGAGTATAACATGTAGTGCTGCGCTCTTAAACCTGTCATTTAACAACCAGTAGAACCAATTAACTCAGCAAAAGAACTTAATAAGAGGCATATTAAGAATGGTAGCTATGAAGGATTACTTCCATAACCTTAAGATGTTTTGACATACAAATACACAAGGAACATGTGGCAAGGCACACATACACAGATAACACCTATGGTTAAAGCTAATTACTCCACAACTACTGGATTTTTAATGCCCTTTCTTTTCCATGGAGTTTTTAAAACTAGTATTCTGCCTATTCCCTTACTCCTAAGACTAAGTGGTTGCTTGGATGTACTTCAATGGTTCTATTCCTTACAGAGTATTTTATGAGGCTGCATATGGCCTTGTCTCTGTTGCTGGCAAAGACTATACTCATTGAAACTGTTTTTGGCCTCAAGTGATTATCAATCTGAATCTGGCTGGAATGTCTATCTCTGTGCCTAAAACTCTCTGGAACTGACTTTCCAACTGCTGGATGGCTATTATTATTTAGGTGAGTAGCTCTGCTGTTAATTATCATGGCTAAGAATGAGATGGGAAGAAAGAAAATCTCTTTTTTTTTTTTACTAAAAGATGAAAAGTTGGGTTCTTCCCAACTGTTGTTTAGCTGACTCCAAATCTCAAGTCAGCTAACTTTTAGTTTACTTGGCAGGGCACTGTTATTAATTTTTTATTTAATTATGTTCTCCTTATTCATGGAACTTCTTTGCGCTTCATAAAAGGATCTTCTGCCTGACAAGTTTTTGGTAGTTTTTGTTGTTGTTTTACAATTAGTTTAACAACTTATCAGAGCTATATACTAGCTCCACCATTTTTCAGATATAAAAGCTGAGGCAGAGAGAAGTTAAATGGAATGGCTTGCATACAGCACAGGTATAATGGCAAATAGTCAAATGGCCCATCCTCATACTCCAGATTCAGTACTTTCCCCATTGTATCACCCTTGCTTGTTATGCTTTTCTGATTGTTTTAAAGGAAAGTACTTTATATGTGGTTTGTGAATTGCAATAGGTTTGCCTGCTGTGTTGAAACAGAATTTATCAATTCAGACATTTATAAAATGTTATGAATAAAAATATTTTCTTAAAAAGTGTTTATTTCTTTTACATGGGAAGAAGACTTTAGTACACAGGTCTTTGGTAACTTTAATTTCTTGATTATAATCATATTTTCTAATGCATTTTTCCTCATCCTTTCATATGTCTAACTACAGTGAATTCATGTATTAGTCTTTGGAGCATCTCATGGAGTTATTCATAGAATTTTGTACTTCTTCATCCTTGGCAACATTTGCTGGCACATAAGCTACCATTATTTTAGTTGTAGTCAATTTGTTTATACTCTGTGAGCACTGGAAATTTTGTGGTATGCTAAAATATCCCATGATATACCATTTCCTGTTGCCTTTCAGCATAGAATGAAATGAAGTCTGCCAATTCCTTTATTCAACTTTTTGAGAAGCTGTCTTTTGATTAAGTCAAAACTTCTTTAAGTCTTCTGGCTACATTTATAGTGAGAATATCAATATGACCATGGGCCAATTCCTTTAGTGGTAAGTTATTATCTGGTCATTGGACATAAGTCACCATTTATGATGAGAAGAAACTTGCCAAAAAAATTACTGGAAGATTTACTTCATTTCATATCTATTTATTTTCCACATCAGTTAATCTATGAAAGCTTCTGGAACAATCTGATTTAGTTGATTCTCACACTGAATTCGCTAGAGAAATAAACTGAAAGTCTCAAATTGAAAGTATCATTGGTTAAATGAATAATTTAAAATGGTCTAACAACTGTACAATACCTCCTCTTATCTTTCCCAGAATTTCACTGATATTACTACAGATACAGAAAGGTATTGCCTAGGACTGAGAGCTGTTAAAAATAATTTGCTTCACTAGTTGTAAAGGAAAATAATTCATTACCTAATATAGTGGCATCAGATTAAAATAAAAATGGAAAGCACAAACTTGTACATAAAGATCCCTGCAATTTTGCATGTATAACCTATTTTGGATTGCTTAGCATCTCAAGGAACGGCAAGAAACAGGTATGAGGGAGGGAGGGATTGAATTTGAAACTCAAAACTAAAAAAATGTTGAAAATTGTTTTAAAATATTTGAAAGTTAAAAAAAAATAAAACCACAAATTATTTTATTGTATTTTTGGTTATTTTATTACATATTTCCAAAATTACATTTTTATCTAATTATACAGCATTATATATAATTGCAGCCTTCTATGTATTTGACATTTTGATCTAGTAGACAATCTTCTGAGCATGAGATTCTCTGATCTTTGAATGGCAAATGATAGTCTGTTAATTAGGCCCTTGTTTAAAGCTTTTCTAGTCTGATAAAATCAATCTGGGTTTTTGGTCTTCAGGTATTTCCAGAGCCACCTTTATGCCACAAAGAGGAGGATCTCATCTCATACTTCCAGGAAAAAAAGAAATGAGCCCATACAGATTTAGTTCTCTTTCCTCCCCAATTCCACACTTGATCTTATTAAGTTCCTCTCTACTCTCCTTCCACCTTGATTCCAAGCCTTCAGATTTCCTTCAGGACCTTGCTCCTTCAATGATTTACTTTCCCTGATTTTTAACTTTTTCTTAGCTGCTCAATAATTGCTTATGGTCTAGATGCATGCCTTATTTTTCAAAAATAAAATAAAATAAAACAAGAAACTTCATCCTTTGCATTTTCTCATGCTATTATACTATCTTTCTTCTTTCTTTGATAGCCAAACTCTAAAAAGAATATCTAAACTGATAAAGTCTGACTTTTCTCCCTTATTTCTTAAGTCCTTGTAATCTGGTTTTCAACACCATTACTTCACTGAAAATTTCTTATTCCTCTTTAAGACAGTATCATTCTCTTACCAATCCAGATTTCTTACTTGAGAGAAATGTTTTGCATTTCATTTCTCTTTCCTCCCATTATCAATGAGTTGCCAAATTTTGTTGATTCCACTTCTTCTACATCAATTGCTTCCATTCTTTTTTCTCTATTTGTATAAATAACCAATCAACAATCATATATATATATATATGTATATATATATATATATATATATATAGCACCTACAAGGCTGTGTAAATTTAAGCACAAAGAATAAAACAATGTCTGACATCACTGAGATGACATTCTAATGAGGAGAAAACAAATAACATAAAAATAAATACCGCAATCTGGATGACAAGAGAAACAAGATAATATTTTCTCAGATCCCTATAATCTTTCAAACTTCTCTTCTCAAACTTCTAACCAAAGAAATACAAGAGAGAGCATTGTAATGTGAATGCAAGTAGAGGAGTAAAGGAAAACTTAGGAGAGAGGCAAAGAACAAGAATATTAAAATGTGCTCATTATGGAAGCAAAACATAAACTTGAGATAAAGATGCACAGAAATAACATAATGTTATTATAGACCTACTGGATCACAAAAGAACAAAAATTTCAATGCAATAGTGAAGGAAATAATAGAAAAGAATTGTCCCAAAATTCTAAATATAGAAAATGAAATTTAATTAAAATAATTTACAGATTACCTCCAGGGAAAAAACCAAACAAGCAATGATCCATAAACTTCAAAAGACTTGAGTGGTTAAATTTAATAATTCAGTTCAGAAACAAGTTCTACAAATCTTAAGGAGAAAGACCTTTCTAATATAAAGGAAAGGACATTGAAGTAACACAAGTCTATTCTGCACCCACTAAAAAAAGTAGGAAGGAATGGAATAATGTGTTCCAAAGGTTACTAGAGCTCAGGATATAGCCTATAGGACAAAATATGGACATTTAATAATAAAGAAGAGCTTGAAATATTTTTTAGAAAAGATTATTTGCGTCTCCCCAAATAGCAGAAATGCAGAAAAGATAAATAAATTGCAGGCAAAGACAGTAACAACAGAATGACAATAGAAAGATAATTTCTTTCTATATATACCCAAGGGAATGGGTGAGGGCAGTTAAGAGTGAAGAGATGGACAAGGAGCATGATAAGTGTAGCTGGCTACATTTCACCTATATTCTTCTTCACAATCCAGATTAAGTGAGCTGCCCAGGGTCACACAGCTATTAAGTACCAAGTATCTAAGATCTGAAATGAACTCAGGTCTTCTTAACTCCAAGGCCAGTGCTTTATCCACTATGCCAGATCCTGTGAATGGTTCACTTGTGAGACTACCTTATAACATGAAAAAATACATAAAGGAGGCATGGGAGGTAGCTAGACTCTAGGAGACAGTAAGGAATGACAGATGTGCTGGAATAAAATCAAGGACTAGTAATGAAGGAAAGGTTAATTCTGTAGTTACAGAAAGATAATGGCTGAAGGAGAGGGAAGAAGGATCAAAAAAGGGGGGTATCTGGGAGAGATGAAAGAGGCCTTTCTTTAGAGGTGAAAGGGGGGTTCCACTCATGAATGATTTCATGAGTAGAGATGGTTAGGAAAAGAGATTCCTTATGCTGGAATAAATCTGAGGGACTTGGTATTTAAAAAAATCTACATGGTGGAATAGGAATACACACAGGGAGATTTCCTAGGAAATGTAGGAAAAAAAAGATCAAGAGAGATTATAGATTAATGGAAGACTGAAAAATCAGGAACATGATAGGGGAGGAGACCCAACATGGAGGTACTTCACTGACATAATTGGCATTTTCTGGAAGTGAGATACAAATTAATTGTTTTGGGGAATATTTGGCTATAATGATAGCCTAATTTACAAGAAACAAATTCCAGGTCATGTAACATTCACTTGGGTGCCCAAATGCAAATTTTGTTTCAACCTATAGTAGAGCAAAAGAACAAAAGAAAGACATCAAGGAATTACAAAGAAGACTTTTTCTTGGATTATCTAGAGGGAAGCAAGTAGAGGCTGCTTTGGACTAAGACTCCCAAGCCCCAAATATCTCAGCAGAGTTGAAAAAATGTTATCAATTTCATTCCATTGTGTTAATACTTTCAATTAAAATATAAACATCCATGGGGAAACTGAAGGTAAGAAATAGAGAATAAGATCTTTTACCTCAAGTTTCATAAAGGAGGCAGTGGGACAAGCTCACAAAAAGATAGGAGTGTGTGTTAAAGAGAATCTTCATCCACCTGGAAATTTTAAAGAGCAAACAATTTTGCCTTTAACTTTCTTCTTAATGATGAGATGAAAAGCATCTTAAGGCTTCAGAATAAATGATACAAGGACTTTGGGAGCAGGGGAGTCCTAGACTCTCCCTGTTACACTGTTCAGGCATGGGGAGTTTGAAGTGAGTGTGGAGTCTGGGAGAGGACTCAAGATAACTTTTTTTCAGCTTTATACTTCAACAACTTGCTTCATGTGTGAGAAGTGTGAAGGCTGACTGAATAATAAACTGATTCTCTTTGACTAAGTATATACAGGACCCAGGCCAATTCCCATTTGGTCATTGTTTGAGTCTGTATTGACTCAGATTGAATGTAAATAGCAATCATTTCTGCTTTGGCTAGAAATCCTGAGGGTCTCCCCCTTCTAGATATATTTATTTATTTATCCATCCATTCATTCATTTGTTTGTTTATATATTTTGGACTAGATGAACTCAATTTCTTCCTAGTCTTAATCACTAAATGGGAGTCGTGTTAGTCAGACTAAAATCTTTTGAAGACTTTAGTTTAAAAAGATCAAGGTTTTCCACTGCATACAAGGCTATTTCCAGTTGTCTAGATCTATATTTGACCATTGGATTCAAATGGCTCTGGTGGGGAAAGTGGAGCAGGTGATCTTGCATGACCCTCTCTCATTTAAACCCAATTCATTTGCCTTATTTTCCTGGCCGGAGTGTAGGAGTGGGAGAAACAAAACTAAAAACTGAAAACTCTCTCTTTTTTTTTTTCTCAGAAATCTCTATTTTTGTGTGAAACACTGGAAAGTAGTTACATAGTTTTTGGTGATACTTATGTTACTATGTGCACAGATGAAATTTTCCACTTTAAGCACAAGGTGGCAGAATAAACTAGGAGCTAAACATTTTTAACACTTTCAAATGACTAAAATACCATACATGAATACAGATAGACATATCAAAAATTAAATACATACATACATACACACATCATACATACACACACCACACACACAGATACGTATATGTAATTTTTTCTCTCACTCTTCACCTTTGCTAATCATCATGCTATTAAACATCCAAATACATAATAATCTTTAAAAATATAAGTTAGTCTTTTAATTCACTGCTGAGATCCCTATGATATCATATCATCTCAGAAAATCCTATTCAAAAGGTGCTGCAAGTAGATATCTAAAATGACATTTTCCTATTAAAAGCTTTTATCATATAAAGTTATACTTTACTCCTTGAGCTACGAATTTCTAGGCAGGGCTTAGTCTTACCTTCTTCTGCGCACAAATCATACAGTATCACTTGGGGAAATGTTGCTCCTGAAATGAGTCAAGAATATGACATGACTGTGACTATCAAAGGAGATTCTCCTAACCCTTATATTGCTTTTGGGAAAATAATACTAAATTGCATCTGCTCAAAGATAAATCAAAAGAAATAGAATGGATTCTTATCTATTCCCTTAAGAAAAACAACAATAATTCCACAGTTGTCTGAATACATATTAAAGCATACTTTTTTTTTAATAAAGCTTTTTATTTGCAAAACATGAGTGACCTTTCAACATTGACCTTTGCAAAAAAAAACTTTTTTTTCCCAAGCTTTTCCTTTCCCTCCCCCCGCCCCCCACCCTTAGATGACAGGTAATCTAATACATGCTAGAGAGGATAAATTATATGACAAGTACAATACATGTATACATATCTATACAGTTATCTTACTGCACAAGAAACATCAGATCTAGAAAGAGAAGAAGAAAAAAAAACAACCTAAGAAGGAAAACAGAATGCATGGAAATATTCACAGAAAGCGTTAAAATGCTGTGTTGTGGTTCACTCTCAGATCCCACAGGCCTCTCTCTGGATGTATATGACTATCTTCATCGCAGCACAACTGGTTTGAATCACATCATTGTTGAAGAGAACCATGTCCATCAAAATTGATCATCGTATAGTCTTGTTGCTGTGTATAATGTTCTCCTGGTTCTGCTGATTTCACTCAGCATCAGTTCATGCAAGTCTCTCCAATCCTCTCTGAAATCCTCCTGTTGGTCATTTCTTACAGAACAATAATATTCCATAACATTCATATACCATAATTTATTCAGCCATTCTCCAATTGATGGGCATCTTTTCAATTTCCAGTTTCTTGCCACTACAAAAAGGGCTGCCACAAACATTTTTGCACATGTGGGTCCCTTTCCCTCCTTAAAAATCTCTTTGGGATATAGGCCCAGTAGAAACACTGCTGGGTCAAAGGGTATGCACTGTTTGATAACTCTTTGAGCATAGTAAAGCATACTTTTTAAAAAACATTATTTTTCTTGAGGGGCTTGTGTTTTGAATGGGCTTGAGCTTTTTCTTTGGTCTATATTGGTCTATATTTTCTTTCACACCATGATTGTTATGGAAATGTTTTGCATGACATACACATATAAGTTACATCAAATTGCTTTCCTTCTCAACATGGTGTGGTGGGAACAGAAGAAGGGAGAGAATTTGAATGTTAAAATTGCTTTTACATATAATGGGAAAATAGAATACTAAATAAATTTAATAAAAATTAAATATAGCTATACTTTATGAGACAAGAAAACACAAATTTGACAGAAAATAAGAAATGGAAACTAAAGAGGGCACTATCTAATAATTATGTGGGATAGTGAAAGGAAGACTTTGGTTCAGAAATCTAGGATTTGAATTCTGGCCTGACATTTACTTATTTGCTATATGACTATGGGCAAGTCATTTGACCATTATACCATAACATCTTCATTTGTAAAATAACAAAAACTATAATTAGTATTTATGTAGTATTTTGCATTTGTATTATGTAGTATTTTAAAGTTTATGAAACATTTTACAAATATCTCCTTTTGTTATCACAACAATCTTGGAAAAACCAAATGTGACTTCAGATCTTTCTGATTCAAGGTCCAATCTTTTATCCTTTATAGTCCCCAGTGGCCTCTAAATAAAAATAATAGAACTTTTATCATCTACATCACAAAGTTGTTGTGGGGAAAATGTTGCCATCTTTGCACTTAATACTGCAAATGAACTAATCTGAGATAATAAAATTCTGAAATAACCAAACTGGATTCAATTCTATTTAAAAAATATTTGTCAAGTACAAGCATTGCAGTATGCTGGATAGTAGGGATACAGAATTGTTGTAGTTGTAGTTTTTTTAAGAAATCATATGTTTCGGGGCAGCTAGGTGGCGCAGTGGATAGAGCACAAGCCCTGAACTCAGGAAGACCTGAGTTCAAATTTGGTCTCAGACACTTAACACTTCCTAGCTGTGTGACCCTGGGCAAGTCACTTAACCCCAATTGCCTCAGCCAAAAAAAAAAAAAAAAAAAAAAAAAAGAAAAGAAAAGAAAAAAGAAAGAAAGAAATCATCTGTTTCCTAAATTAAGGACACTTTCATAGTATTAGGGGAACAATCACATATATAGTAATAAATATGATGCAAGGTATATATTGAAGTCAGTATAATTACAATGAAAGTAATAAATTGCTTCATGAAAATTTGAAAAAAAGAGAAAAAATTGGTGCATATGTTGGAGGAGGTTAGAGAAGGCTTTACACAGAAGTGGTTATATGAGGGTCTTTGAATAAACTGATTTCAATTTACAAAGATGAGAAGCAAATACATATCCTATATAGCAGAAAGACTGAACAAATATAAAAAGGTAGAAAGTGACAGGATGAGATGAAGGAACAGTCCTTAATCCAGTTTGACTAGTGTGTGAATGAATGTAATTTTAAATAAGGATGTAAAGGTAAATTGGAGCCAAACTATACTGAGCCTTAAATGTTATATTACATATTTCATTTTATAGGTTAGATAAGAAGCCACTGAAACCTTTTTTGATGGGGAATGGGAAAATCAAATCTACACAGTGAGATTATTTTAATAGTTGGATGAAGGATACTGAAGAAGGGAGAAAAGATTCAGGAATGACAGTTAAGAGATTGGTAAAATGGTTAAGATGTGAATTTATGGTCTGAAGTAGTAAGCCAGTCTAACAGGATTGTGGAATGTGAAGGAGAAAAATGTATAAGAAAGTTGGAAAGATAGGATAGGGCCAAGTGAGAGGAGTTTTAAATACAAAGAAGTTTATGTGTGATCCTAGACTTAGGTTAAAATTTCACCTTTGATGTTTACTATGTATGTCCTGGGAGAAGTTACTTAAATTCCCTTAGCCTCAGTTTCCTTATACTTAAAATTGGGGTGTATGGATTTCTAAGAGACTTCTGGAATCTCCTCCAGCACTACATCTATGGATTCTATTATCTTAATAGGGAGTTACTTGAATTTATTGAGTGGAATTGGAGATAAACATGATCAAACTAGCACTTAAGAGAAATTAATTTAGTGACATATTTAAAGGTGGATTTTAGTAAGGAGAGAGGTAAGGCAGGGAGGGCAATTTGGAGATTTTCAAATAGCCCCTGGAAAAGGTAATAAACTTGCTTGGTAGCTTCATGAGTGGGGAGAAGGGAGTATATGAAAGAGATGTAGATATAAAAAAAAAAAAAACAAGACGGCATCTGTTTGGAAATGGGTGAGTGAAAGTGAAATGTCTTGTGTGACATTTAAACTATTAATTTGGGTGACTGGAAAGTGATACCTTCAATGATAATAGTGAAGTTCGGAAGTTGGGGTAATATAGTGAACTCTGTTTTGTACATGTTTAATGCAAAGTGCCTTCAGGACATCCAGGACAAAATGCTCAATGGATAATTAGTGATACAGAATTGACACTCAACATAGAGGCCAGGACTAAATACATCTTGGAATCACCTGCATCAAGAAGGCAATTTAATTTATGACAACTGAGAAAATCACCAAAAAAGAAAAATGAAGAAAGGCAATCACAGTGCCAATCATAATCACAAATACTGGCAATGACCTTAAAGATGATTCAGCAAAGGAGACCAAAAGTCAGGGTGGTATAAAGAGAATCAAAAGACAGTTTAACATGAAAACCACAAAGGAAGGAGTTTCTATGTGGAAAGTGTAGTCATCAGTGGAACATGATGAAGAGATGCTGATGAACTATGATGATTGAAAATATATCATTAGATTTAATAAATAAACCACTGTATCTCTGTAGAAAGTACTTTCAGTTAGATCATGAGATTAGAAACCAGAATACAGAAGGTTTAGGAGAAAGTGAAAGGAGAGAAAATAGGGAAATAATTGTGGCTAGATTTCTTAATGAGTTTAACTGAGAAGGGGAGGAGAATAATAGAAAATACCTTGTAGAGATGGTAGGATCTAGCAAAGGTTTATTAATCATGAAGAAGACAATACATGTTTTAGAACATGAGGAAGAAATTGTACACAGGAAAGGAGTGAAAATTAGTTAGGAGGAGGGTTGGTGGGAATGTGCTAGAGAAAACAATAAGTGATGAGATAAAAGGCATATATGTAACACCTTCCTAGGGTTTATCCCCTATCCCTTACTCACAAATTGTTTTTTCCTAGGGTGTCCAAGGTATTCTGTGGATATGTATCTATCTCTGTATCTCACAAGTCTCAGCCAGTGCATTTAACTTTAAGTCAGCCTCAGGACATAATTAGCTTAAAGCAAACACAGTTACTGAGATGAAATTATAATAGCAGGTTCTGGTAACATTCTTCCTATAAAACTGAAGTATACTCTCCCACAAATATACATGGTATTAATTGTAATAGTGAGTGGTCATACAAAGCAGGTTCTTTGTTAACTATTAAAGAGAACATAGTCAATACATATAACTCAAGATATTCATTCTCCTAGTTTCACAGCGCCCTGATGTTCCTTTTTTTTCTCAAGAATATTATGTATTTCATCTTATGTCCAAAGTCTTGACTCACTCAAAGTCTTCATTGTTTTATGAACTTTTTGAGGAGTCTATAAAATTCAGATTATATCAATCCTCGTCATGAATCTATAAATATGAATAACAGTGATGTAGATTTGTTTTGGTTTTGTTGTTTTTACTGAATAAAAAACTGAATCACTCTGGAGACTTACAATGAATTCTCACATCACTTTTTTTTTTTTTTTTAATTTTTATTTTATTTGAATAACATATGTGTGGGTAATTCTTCAACAATAACCCTTACATAGTTTTCCGTTACAAATTTTTCCCCCCAACTCCCCACCCCTCCCCCTAGATGGCAGGATATCCACTACATGTTAATTATGTTAAAATATTGGCAAATCGAATATATGTATACATATTTCCAAACTTATCATTGGTGTGCAAGAAAAATCTTATCTACACGAACGATATATCAGATAAAGGAAACACAATGTAAGCAAACATCAATCAAGGAGTATGAGAATGTTATGTTGTGGTCCACATTTCGCATCCCTCTCTCTGGGTGTATATGGCTCTCTTCAGTGAACAATTGGAGGTGGTTTGAAACATTTCATTGTTGAAGAGAGCCATGTCCATCAGAATTGATCGTCATATAGTACTGTTGTTGCTGTGTATAATGATCTCCTGGTTCTGCTCATTTCACTCAGCATCAGTTCATGTAAGTCTCTCCAGGCCTCTCTGAAATCATCTTGCTGGTCATTTCTTACAGAACAATAATATTCCATAACATTCATATACCATAATTTATTCAGCCATTCTCCAATTGAAGGGCATCTATTCAATTTCCAGTTTCTAGCCACTACAAAAAGGGCTGCCACAAACATTCTTGCACATGTGGGGCCCTTTCCTTCCTTTATGATTTCTTTGGGATATAAGCCCAATAGAAATGCTGCTGGGTCAAAGGGTATGCACAGTTTGATAACTTTTTGAGCATAGCTCCAAATTGTTCTCCAGAATGGCTGTATCCGTTCACAGCTCCACCAACAATGCATCAGTGTCCCAGCCTTCCCACAACCCCTCCAACATTCATCATTAACTTTTCCTGTCATTTTAGCCAATCTGACAGGTGTCTCACATCACTTTTGATGTGATTTTCATTGTTTATATTTCCTGGATCTAACACATAAAAACACGTAATAAATATTTTAGAATGGATAAAGGAATGTTTCAACATTATAATTCAAGTTTCTATTATATGTTAGGCACTAAGAATACAAACACATCCAAAAGCAGTCACTACCCTCAAGGAATTTCCATTCTACTCTTCCTATTTTTTTTTTTCTTTTTTATTCTTGACTCTGGACTTTCTTTACTAATTGCCTTCTCTGAAACAACTTCTGAGCTACAGATCACTGCTGAAGGAATTATTGGAACCAATTCATGCTATTTAACCTTGCCTGAGCCATAATTACTGCACAACAATCTTTTTATTCATATTTGATTGATTTGTCTCATATCACATGTCTCATAAATGTATGACCTTCAATCAAGGAAAGAAATACTTTTATCCTCTTCTAAAAATTCTTTATGCCACTCATCACACAGTTGTGTCAAACTTACTCTTTCCTTTTTTTATTTTACCCCTCCCCATCAAGACTTAATCTCATAACTTCCTGATATCACTCCCAGTCAAAACTTTGGACATAAGATGAAATACATAATACACTTGAGAAAAACATTGCCTTTGCACTATATGTAGTGCATAATAATGAATCTATGAAGAAGAGTAGTCTAGAATGACCTCAAAATAAAGATGAAGGGGAAGAAAACTCAAAAATTAAATTATCAAGAATTAAGCTTAATTTCAAAGCTGCGCACAACTATTTTGCCATAAAATTTCATATATTAGGTATGTTATATTAATGTTAAAATTAACATAACTCTATATAATCCTATCAAATAATTATACATAGTATAGTATAATTAATGCTATATTAAATCTCACATTTCACATTAAATGTCACATTTGATATATTAGCCATCCAATTAAATTTTAATATCATTAAGAAAGGATGAATAGTAACCTAGAACTCAGTAGATGATCTGGACAGGATGATAGAAGTGTATACTCTGAAATCCTAAATGAGAGTGACACAAGATTAGAAAAAGGAACATTTTTGTCTTTGTATTCTTCAAACTTCAGAAAATCATGCGTGCAAGGTATATCTATTAAGGTTGGACTTTTGCTCCTAATTTTAGGAATCTTATATTAGACACTGGAAGTTTTCTTTGACTGGAAGTTTTCAGAGAATTTAAAGTTATGTCTATATAATAGAATTAATTGACTTTTTTGAATCATGTATAAAATGAGGAGTTGAATTTGATTTTATCTTATATGATTTCTAGCTCTAAAATCTATGATGGGATAGCATTCATCATTATTTTTTCTGATCAACTTGATAATGAAATCAAAGTAAAGTTTATTAATTAAAATAAATAGAAAGTGGTATCATTTGCTATTCTATCCATTATTTAGTTAATGTGACCATTAAAACGATTCCCTTCAGACCAAATCAGTTTAAGTGGTGTGCCAGAATTTAATTCAGAAAACATTTGTTAAATATGTTAAAAGATATTGGTTATACAAAAATAAATTTAAAGGTCTTTAACCTTCAAGAATCTTATATTCGACTGAAGAAGGGAGAGGCATAACATAGGATCATTGATTGAGAGCTGGAAAGAATCTTAGAGACTATCAAGTACAATTCCAACATTTTGTAGCTGAGGAAACTGAGACAAAGAGGTTAAGTGTTTTAATCATCTACACAGCTGAATAAATACAAAACCTAGATGAAGTACTGCAAAATAAATTTCAAGAAAAAAAGTCTGAGACGAAAGGAGAAGTTCGGCCTCAAATATGACTTGGCACCTAAGTTGTAGAAGAAACAGAAGTACAATTTTGAATAATAAATCAGTAAGAAAAAATTATCAATTCTTCAGGCATATATGAAGCCAAATTAGCACTCATGCTAAGATTTCTATGAAAAGAAGATTAGGAATCTCTATAGAATCAAAGGATTTCAAAGCTGAAAGAATTAAAGAAACCCAATTAATTCTCCTGACATTTCAGAGGTCAATATTTGTTGAAATGAACTAAATAGATGAGACCTTAGAGACCACTGATAGTCCAACCCTCTAATTTCTATGCTAACAACAAACAGGAAAATGAATGCTTATAAAATTATGGCACCCCAGTTTAAGAAAAGTATAGAGAAGAGTTTAACATTCATGAGAAATAAGATATCTATTTAATATCATTTCAAGATCAATGCGAAAGTTCTTTCCACACTCTCCTTATGTATCCCTGCCACCAGTTTCTCTCATCTAGAGGCTTGTGGTAGTCCTGAAAAACACTGAGATCATAAATTCAAATGCTAGTTTTGATTCCTGTTACTTAGCTAATGTTGTACAGTTAACTATTATGAGTCACATGTTTTTTATTTGTTTTTGCTTTTGTTATTTTTTTTGTCTTTTGCAAAATGAAATAATCTTTAGGGTCTCCTCCATCTCTAAATCTCAATTCCATTTTATTGATGCCTAAAATTCTTTAACTGTGTGGGGAATCTTTCCTTTCACAGAAATAAGACAAAGTAAATTCTCAGAAAATGAAACTGACAGAAGCTAAATGAAAAGCAGTTTTCAACCACTGATACCTGGTGCTTTTTGGCAACCAGTTTTGATAAGAAGAGATGGGGGTTATTGGGACAATAATATACAGACACACAGAGGGTGTCACTGAGAAAGGAAAGGGCTCAGAAACAAATGACTGAAGGAAGTTATAATATTTACCTTTAAGTCTTATTTCTTAGTTATGAGGCAAATCAAAGGATTCCAATGTGATTAAATATTCTTAAAGCACTTAAGTCTCCCCGCTTTTCTATCCTTTCCACAAAACGTTTTTCTCCTCTCACCTACATTTTGTATAATGATGTAGATAAGATGAGGAACAGCTATATGACACAGTGGGTAAAAATAAAGAAGACAGTTCAAATTTGGCATCAGACATCTACTAGCTGTGTGGTTTAAGGGAAGTCATTTAACCTTTGTTTGTTTAAATTCCCTGGAGAAGGAAATGACAAGACACTAGTGTTTTTGCCAACAAAACCCCAAGGACAGTACTAGTACACAATGAAACAAATGGTTCATAAAGAGTTAGACACAATTCAACAACAATAATAGAAAAGATAAACTTGCTGCTTAAAGAAAATCTTTAAAAAATATTTTAAAATTGGACTTTAAAAATCCAACTTAGATTTTAGTACACTGTTAAAATCAGTCTTTCCTCACCTAAAACCAATGTGCCCTAGAGCAGATGGAGTGTTCTTAACTAAGATAATAGCAAATAGACAATTTGGATAACTAAGGTCAAAATAATAAATTTTCTTTCAAGGTGGAATGGACAGTTTTAATTATCTTGTAGAGTTACCTGTTTACATCAGTTATACCTAGACTTACTAAACCCCTACTATTTTTAGGGTTTTATGTTACTACATGGGGAAAATACAAAGATATAACCTAGAATGAATTCTCATGTTACCCCAATTTAATAGAATTTTTTAGGGGAAAAAAGTAGAGATATACTTACCACTCTAGATAGTTAATACTTAGGAAAAAGAGGCTCTGCACACTCATATCTTTTCTTTCTGATTACAGCCAAGGCAAAAATCTATACTATGTTTATTGTCAGATAAATAACAGAGATGATTTGAAATCTTACTTTAACAGGAAGCAATGATCAGCTCAGCTTAACCCTTACCAGCTTTGTAAACATGAACAAATTTATTCATCTTTCTTAAACTGATTTATACAATGAGCCTTACTGGCTGTAGCATAATGTAAAACAACACTGTAAATGGTATATCTCTATGCATTATGAATGATTTTTAAACCCTTCATGGAGTCCAGCCCAAGACTAGGTAATATATAAAAAATACTTTATAACATATCAGTATAATACAAATATCACCTATTGTATTATTATTATGATGATGATTCAGTTTTAACCTTTTTGTGAGTTCTGATAGGAATAATGCACATAAGTCTATATTATTACTGTTTAATATTCAATATTCTGAAATCTATTGTGTAATTAGGTAAAAGGTCTTGAGATATAAATTCACTTCATGTAAAATTCGCTGGAAATATCTTTCAGTCAACTCCAATAACAAATTGATAACAGAAGCAGCAGTTTCCATCCTATTTCCATGTAGTTTAGATGTCTTTACTGTTTTTATCATCATCACAATTTTGTTATCTAACTATCAACCAATCAATAAGTATTTATTAAATGTCTACATTATATCAGGTACCATATTAGATACTGAAAATATAAGAGCAAAGAATTAAACAATCTCTTTTCACAAGATTTCAAAATGCTCAAGTATGTCTAATCTTCATGTAGAAATGCTACACTAAGTGATATTCCATTATTTTATTCATTCCTGCTACAGAATTTGCACAATCTCTCCTCCCCCAAAATAGATATATGTCATTTAATTGAAAAGAGCATTAAAATTATTTCTAAAAGAACCTAGCAATTTTTTTCTAGTACATTTATTTATTTTTAATATACATTGCTTTATGAATCTTGTTGGGAGAGAAAAATCAGAGCAAAAGAAAAAAAACGTGGAAAAGATGAAAAAACAAGTGAATATAACATGGGTTGACATATTCAGTCTCCTTAGTTATTTTTCTGGATGCAGTTGGCATTTTCTGTCCAAACTCTATTGGGATTGCTTTGACTGCACCACTGAGAACCAAGTCTTTTATAGTTGATCATCACACATTCTTGCTGTTATTGGGTATTGTGTGTTATTGCATAATTGTTACTGTTATTCCTGGTTCTGCTTGTTTCGCTCAACACGAGTCCATGGCTTTTCCAGGCCTTTCTATAATCAACTTATTCATCATATTTTGTAGAATAATAATTTTCCATTACCTTCATGTATCACAATTTGTTAAGCCATTCCCAATTGATGGGCATTCACTCCTTTTTCAATTCTTTTCTGCTATAAACATTTTGTTTCTGTTGTTTTTGTTTGTACAAAATCTTTTTAATTTAATGCAAAGTTGTATATTCTGTCTCTTATAATGTTTTCTAGTTCTTGTTTGGTCATAAATTCCTCTTTTTTCCAAAGATCTGTTAAGTAAATTATCCCTTGCTCTCTAATTTGTTTATGGTATCATCCTCTATACTCAAATCATGTCCTACTTTGACCTTATTTTAGTATGCAGTGTGAGATGTAGATCTATGCAGAGTTTCCGACATACTATTTTTCAATTTTCCCAACAATTTTTGTCAAATAGTCAGTTCTTATTCCAGAAGCTGGAGTTTGGGAGGTTTATCAAATACTAGATTACTATAGGCCTTAATTATTGTGTTATGCGTATCTATCTATTCCACTGATTCACCAATCTATTTCTTAGTCAATACCAAATGGTTTTGATGACTACTGCTTTATAATATAGTTTTAGGTTTGGTACTGTTAAGCCATCATTCTTTGGTTTTTTGTTTGTTTGTTTGTTTGTTTGTTTGTTTTTTCATTAATTCCTTTGATCTAGCAATCTTAATGAAGAAAATATGTGAAAAAATTGCTTACTTGAAGGTGATAAGGTTTGTTTATTCATTTATTTTAAAGTTCATGTGCTGTATCATGTAGTAAGTGACCAGATTCTTTAAAAAAATGAGTAAGTCACATGGTTTTATTATGTTCATAGGTCTTTTATTTTATGAGTTTGTCCCTTAATTTTCTTCTGCTCCAAATTCTTGTTCATGCTTTACCAAATCCCACACTGGGATTTTTCCTATTACCTTCCTGTTCTAACAATACTGATACACTGCTGATTAGTCCTGAAAAAGTCTTACAAAAGTGTTGACTAGGCAAACTATAAAGAAAATTTGTATCTAATATTATCTGGTCACTAACTGCCACAAGGCAATACTTTTTTTTTCTTTAATTGAGTGAGTCTTTCTCAATATTATTAGGTGATAATGATAAAACTGTGCAGTTAATAGCATACATGTTAAAATGTGTATAGGGATGAATATTCATGTGTCTGGACTATTTATTGCCCAGATAAAGAATATTACTTACTTATATGTAAAATGAATTATAGTAATAATCTATATTCTTGCTTTATTCTTGCTTTCTTAGAATTAAATTGGGATATGTCAGTTTATTTGTTTAATACTTTAAAAATGCTTATTTGTGATTTTTCCCTTTTCTTGTTTTAAGCCTTGTTTAAAGAAAAACTCATTCAATGAATAATCAAATTGTAGAGATACTTTAGAAAATATATATTTATTAAACTTACAGATCCCTTAAAATATTTCAACAACACTAATGATAAATATAATCATTATTGTGACCTCTTTAGATTAAATGTTTGTTTTCCATGAAAAATATAAATATTTTCTAATTAATTTTTTTCTGTTTCATAACAATACTTCCCATAAAATTTTCAAGTATTTCCTGTAATTATGACTATCTCTAGGTGGAAAAGCACTGAACTAGGGAGTAAGCATACCTGGGTTACTCTTTATTTAATCTTACTGAATCTTCCTTGTTTGTAAAATGAAGGGATTGGGCTGAATGAACAGTAAATTCTCTTTCAGTTGAAATATAAAGATTTTAATTGAATCCATACATTTATAGAAAAATGGATGCTAAAATATATCTAAAGGGAAATTATCTTAAAAAAAGAGAAAAATTTTCTCTGGTTTCAAATAAAGGATTTTATATTTAATAGGAGACTATTTTAAATTCTGAAGACAAGCTATCTAAAATATGACATACTCTGTGTTAAGTTAATTTCCTATAATTAAATTTTAAATACTCAGACCTGAGTCAGGGCATATCTCTGTCTAAATACAACAGAATCTATTTTCATTTGAAAATAGCAGAGCTACAGGCATAACTCTCATTAACACCAATGGGAATTATGTGAGTAAATTCTCCATTTTTATCCTGGGAAACGTGCATATTTCAAGACTATTTCTGTAAGACATTATTTTTTATGGATTGAGTTTTTATAAATAAATTGGAAGAACCTTTTTTCTAAAAAGAAGATAACTTTAGACTTACAATATTGTGTGCTTTCTGTCGTCTTTGTATTTTATTAAAAGTGTGCAAGGCAATTGTCTAAATGTCTGGCTGAATATTTGGAGAAACATTTGGTTCAAGAAATAGAATGCAAAGCATTTTAATTTAGTTTTATTCAGTTTTGTTCTTAGAATGACCTTTTTTTTAGTAGAAATTAGAGTGAAAGCTAAGGAATTTAACCTGTTATGCAGAATGTTTTTTTTTTCCTAATAAACAGAATTTTTCACTTCCATATATTCTCAGAAATGATTTATAAAATAATTAACTATTGTCATGAATTCTCATCTACAATAAAGGGAAACCCTTTCTAGTAAATTTAATCAGTGTAGTGAATGTCAAAGATATAGTAATTCTGTCAATGTCAAAAGGATGAAACAAAAGTCTTAATAAAAAGGTAAACATTATAACAGCTGTAATGACATATTCTAGAAACTTTGACTAGTCTTGCAAATATATAGCTCTACAACATGAGAACTGTTTTCTAATATTATCAGGCAATTACCAAGTAAGTTATCTTAAGTTAACATGTACAGTAATAAGTAACATAGGAGGGATCCACTACTTTCCCTGCCTTCCATTTGAAATGTTGGCTCTGAAGACTCTTAACAGACCCACAATGTGAGTTGGGATTTGCTCAGGGAAGCAAATTGCAGGTCACTAAGAGAACTCTTTTAGCAGGTCAAAAATGATTAAGTGTAGCATCTAGATAGTCAGATTAATTGATTAAAGTAAGAAGCTGCCAAATAGAAGTTCTTTTACTATCTGTTTCAACTATCTGTGATTTATTTAATTGGCTTCCAAATCCCTCCTCTGAAAACCACTAACTTGTATATGACTTTAAAATTTAATTTAACTTAATATTTAATAATAAGGGAAGGGAAGGGAAAGGAAGTAAATGGAAGGGAAGGGAAAGGAAGTTTGTGTAAACAAAACAAAACAAAAATAGCAAACCTATAGATTTTAAAGAATTGTGGTCTCAGAAATGAAAGAAGATATCGATAAAATTAGCAATTTAGGAACAAGCTATTAAGGGGAAATTCCCAAGACAGTATATATGCATATACACATGTATGCATATATTCATACTTATTTGTAACATTATGTAATATATTATGGTTTGCTAAATACTTTGCAAATATTATGTCATTTTATCTTCACAACAATTCTGGGAGGTAGGTGATATTATTATCTCCATTTAAAAGATGTAGAAACTTTGATAAAATCTAATCAGTTTAACCAGGGTCACACAGCTAAGTGTTTGAGTTTGATTTGAATTCATATCTTCCTATTTCTGTTGTTCCATTTACTCTTCTACCTCAGTCTCCCATACCACTGGTCCCAAAGTAGCATGCTAATACTGGAGCTTTTCTACTTTGCTATGTGATATTGCAAGAAATTCTATCAATTAAGGATTTTTTTTGTGTGCATGTGTGTCTGTATTAACAAATGATAACTTGCTTTTTAAAAGGCAAGAAAACCTTGTAAAAGGACCACTAATCAATTACATAGCTTGAATTTTTTCAAATCACTTTCTTCCAAATTGCCACATGGAGGGAATGGAACTTTTATTGTTAGGAGACAAAAAGACAGATTATTTGAGAGCATGGAACACCTTATGGATGAAGTGATTATAGCAATAGAGTTTAGGACAATACTTTTAAGGGGAGCTGGCTTAACAAGGACTTGGATCTTTAAGCCTAGTGAAGAAATGGAAATAAGAAAATGATAAACAAAACAAACCAAACCAAAACCAAACCCAACCCCCAAAAAATCCTTTGCCTGTATCAAAATTTTGCTTCAAGTTAGTATGTACTTCTTGCTTTTAAAATCATTTAAAAATTGAGAAACAAAGGGGAGTAGGATATTTTGTCATATTTTTTCCTGTCTTTTTATCATCAAACATTGTCTACCTATTGACAGATTTATTAAGGCTATTTTAAAAGTTTAACTTGCTAGATTTCCTGTCTCCAAATAGAATTTGAACCTGATCCTGCAGGCACTCACCTGACTTCCCTTGAATCTCTTTAAGGACCTCTCCTTCTCTCACACTGGACTCTCTCAATATTAATTTGCTCACTCTTGCTGCTTTAACTTAACTGTATTGCGTAGGTGATTTCTATTTCTATTACTCTTTATTGTTAGGGATACTGCTGATAGCTTCTTATATAGTTTTGATTTAATTGAAGGGTCCCTTTACCCCTCTTCTAGTCCTACTGATAAGGTCCACTTGCTTTCACTATATCTACTACAAAATATTCTATACATGTCCACCCCTATCACCTGAATTTCACTATAATTTGTAAGAATCAAAAATAGCCATTAGCAGGACTTGAATATTTTCTTTTGTAAATATCACACACACATGTATGTATATATATGCATACATTTATATTCAAAAGCATTTACATATATATACTTTTATTCATATCTATTTATGTAAGTACACATGTATAGAGATAGATATAATATATCTTTGCTTTACATATATACAATCTATAGAGGAAAGGAAATGCATTGTATTGTATTTCTTACATATTAAATATATTATATATGCTATGTATTGTTAAAAGTAGATAATATTTATTAATATTAAATGTATGAATATTAAAACATTAAGGGAGGTCTTAGCTTTCAAGCTTTAACTTTTCCCAATGAATATATCATAAGAGTTTTTAGCAAAATATGTAATTGCAATTTGCAATATATGCAATTTGCAAAATATGCAAATTATATAAAGTAAAATATAAATTGGATATTTATTTTAGAATGGGTATGAAAATTGTTCAGAATTTATGACTGACATACTAATTTATAAGTGACATACATGGCTAAACTGAAAGAGTAAGTCAAATGGAACCATCATCATCATTGGGAATATTATTTCCCAGTTTAATTCTATACTTTAATATTCTTTGTGTGAGAAAAATAAGACACTATTGGAAGAACCTTATAAATACCCACCTGGGATACTATTTGACTAGACACTATAAAGATGATGTTTTAGGAGAACAGCACTTATCTATGAGTACAGATTCTTCCATGTTATTCTCAGTTTTCATTTCTTTCCAAAGAACTAGTACTGAATACCTTGTAATTTCAAGCTATGGATATGTTGTCTTCTCAGGAGAATTGTCAAAGGAAAATTTTATTTGAAGTTGTTTTTCTATTAACCAATAGACTCCATGATTAGGAGCTTCCTGAAGTTATTAGAATCTCTAGGAAAGCATCAAATCCTACCACTTGGATCCAGACGCCTACTAGTTCAACACTTGAGTAATGTAGATGAAACAAATATCAACATAGGTACAGTTAAAGTGATCTGACACATTACTTTGCATGGCCAGAGGTTTCTTAAAAGTTACTACAAGAATGGGGATAGCAGTTTGGGAGTACATGCTGGCCTTAGAATATCAAATAGATATAAAGCAAGCTTGTAGTTTACTCCCTATAAATTTATAAAATAAATTTATTTTCAGATTTCAACTTCTCATATTTTTTCCTAACTTTTTTGAAGTCAGCATAATTGGATGGCATAAATCCCCTGCTAGAGTACCAGATAATTTCTTTTCCATGGGCAGTATAATTAAATATTGGTAGATTTTTATAAACTATGCTTAAGTATGTGTTAAGATGTCTTCATTATCATATGAAGAACAGTAAAACCAATTTAACAAAATAGACTAACTGTATTTGTAGAAATCTTTAAAAGGGGGTAGTACAGTGTAAAACTTAATTAGTTCTATTTCTAGATAAATTCTAGTTCTAGCAAATTTTATCTCAGAAAATAAACAGAAATCCCACCTTTATTTTTAATAATTAAAATGATTTTTCAAAAAGATTGAAAGTTGATTTATATCTCAAGTCATGTAATACTTGATATTTCACAAAACACTTTGTTCTTGTCAATTTTGTGAGGTAAGCAGGTAGTAAAAGTATTGAGATTTCTTTCTTACTTTTCTGGGGCTCTGAGAGATTCAGAAGCTTGTCCAAGATTCCTTATCTAATAAATAAGAAGCAGAGACAAGATTCCAAAACAAGTCTCTTAGCTTATAATATTTTCACTATGCCACAGCTGTTACTATATTAATCAATGCTCATTAGTATAGCATTTAAAAATTACCAAGAGAAACAAAGGTAGTTTTGTCTGTGAATATGGAATGTATGTACCACAGAAAATGTTATCAATCATCAAGATGACCAAAGGAATTGATATGGCTGTGCTTTGGCCAGCTGGCCACTGCCTATACATTGTAAAATGATGTACTACTATTTGTCACTAGAAAACAATTCAAAATGTGCACAAAAGTACCAAGGCTGACAAAGCTCAAGAAATAGCATGATTTGAACCTGACAATTTTCTAAGATGAGCTCTTTTTTTTTTTTCCATGTTTTGTTAAAGTGATTCATCATTTTAAATAATGCAGTGCCCTTGCTGAATGGGCATTCATTTCTTAAATGCCTAAAACTTAGGAGCAAATGTTTGCCTTTAAAGTTGTACATAAATGTTATGTTAAATTTTATTTTTGCAATCTTTTTAATCAGAAATAAGAGAATTAGCCAGCTGTTTGAAACTCATGTTAAGAAGTAATTAAGAATCTGATTGAATTTCTATGCATATCAAATAGCAGTGCCTAGTATTGCACACAAGACAGATCACTTTCATTAGAATAAAAAAAAAAGTCTTCCTAGTTTATTACAATTGGGGAAACTACTGCATTGTTTTGTATATGAGCTACTCCTCCCACAAAAGCACACAGCTAGATTTAGAGGCCAATCACACCAAGAAGATTCATTATTGATTGACTTTCCCCTACAGAGGTTTAAGATAACAAGGAATCCTCTGTTTTAGAAGGCTTAGCAAAAAATAATTAAATAAAGTCCACAGAATATCAATTACCACAGTGTGAAAACATGTTTTAGAAACACATGGGTTCATATGAAATTTGAGAGAGATACATTTAACCAATACTTAACAATATATCTGGATTAAAGCAACCTTCATCTTAATGATTTATTCTAGGAAAATGCATATTTTCTTGAAAACCTTTTGGTGAAAACATACTTAATTTTTATTGACAAAATTAATAGAATAATTTAATATTGACTGACATCAAATTATTGCTTTAAAATATTTTTTTTGAAGGTTGAAACTGAAGTGAAAATAAAACCTTGATTTTAGCACAACTGTATTACTGGTACTAAATTTTTGCTTGATTAATTTCATGCTTGAAAAAATCTGAGAGGCTATTTAACTACCTAAAATCATTTGCAATTTGGAAATAATTAAATGGTCATATTTTTTAAGCTTCAAATGGGATTTGCATAACAGATCAGGCTATTCATCCTTGTAGCCCAATGTCATACAGAGGCAAATTTTTCATGCTTAAGAGGAAGATAAAATCTTCCATAACCCACATAGCCAATCGTGCAGTGAAATTTTATTTCTTATGCTTCTAAATAAAAGGTGATTATTAATCATTGTGTTCAATTTTATGATATCAACTACTGCCCAGAAGAATTCTGAAAGAGAATCACAAGATTAATTTTACATATGGCACTGTTTTATTTGAATCTATGCTTTAGTTTTTATTATAATTCTTTCACTGATATAATTATTTTCCATATTCCAACTTTACGGATGATAACTGATACTTTTTGTCTACAAGTGAATTATGTTTGATAAACTGTAGAAAAGCTATCTTTCAGGGGTGTCGCAATTTGGGACATTTTCCTTAGGAATTTCAAGGTGTAAAAATTTTCTCACAGTTTTAGCATGGTCATTTAAAAAGATCATCTATAAATATGGCACAGTACCTTGTTAAAGATAAGCTACTTGTTTTCTGGAGTAGTGATAAGATTATTTTCATTTTACACTAACCCACTTTAAGAACTTCTATAACATGTGTTACTGTTAATGTTACACACAACTCTAGCCATGTAATTTACTAAATGAAAAATGGCAAAGATCTTTAAAGACATCGATTATTTATACATACACACATATACAGATGTGTGTGTGTGTGTGTGGTGTCAGTGCCAGTGGAGCCACTTTTCAATTTAAACCTCCCAGTCTTTAATATATTACATAAGGAAGTGAAGTACTAAAGAATGTACTTCCCTCTCATTTTCATTCCCACAACTCTCATCTTATTTCCAGTTCTCATCATCTCTCCTTTGGACCAATATCAGTGACTACAAACTGTTGAGTTCACTTCCAGTTTCTCCTTTCTTCTAGTGCCTCTTCATTTTACACTTACCCACTTTAAGAACTTCCATCATAGTAATTCACAACTCTAACCATATAACTTACCTGCTTAAAATAATCAACTAAATTCATTTTTAATAATGCATTAGTTGTGTATTAGATAAGGAGCACTATACAAGGGCAAATACAAAGTTCAGATTTTCTTCATGAATTACTAATGAAGAACTGTTTTTTTTTTTTTTTTTTTTGTAGCTCACTCACTCTCCAGTAAAAAGGGATGTCACTTTTCAACAGCTTTAATTCTAGGAATCATTTTAAATGTCATCAAGAATATTTGCTAGGGAAGAAGACTTTCTAGAGGATATAACATTTTTAGAAAGAATACAAAAACAGTGGACATAAGGAAAATTCCAGTCTTTGAGAATAACAATAAAAGGCATGGAGTTTGGAAAATGTGACATGTATACAACAAGGAAGAAAGAGCTTGACAGAAGCATGACATGCTTGGAAGTGGTATGAAATAAGACTGGAAAAGTAGAGTATAACAAGGAAATTGTAGAGCACCTTGAATGCCAGGCAGGAGACTGAGAATTTTATTTGCTAGGTAATAAAGTCACTGAATGGTTCTAAACAGGAGCTTTTCACTTGTATTTATTAGACTGATTACCAAACTGAAGGTCTACAGAGCCATTGTGATGACCTCATTGTTGTATGCCTGTGAAACTTGGGCCAAGCCAGGAAACTGAATTGCTTCCATTTTAACTCTGAAGATCAGCTAACAGGATAAGATATCAGACACTGAAGTCCTTTTCAAAAATAAACTGTTAAATATTCCAACACTACTACAGAGAGCACAACTCTGTTCGTCTGGCCATATTCTTCAAATGCCAAAATGTATCCTTCCCCCAAATTTTATTTTATGGAGAACTCATGCAGGGAAAGTACTCAGAAGATGGTCAGAAAAAGTGATACAAGGACACTTTCAAGATATCTCTTAAGAACTTTACAATCGATTGTATGATATGGCAGACCCTGGCACAGGATTGCCCATCATGGCGTACCCTCATAAGAGAAAGTACTGTGCTCTATAAGCAAAGGCAGAATTAAATTAGCCCAAAAGAAATGCAAGATGCATAGAATTAGAGAAGCCATTCCAAATGTTCATATGTACTATTTGCGTCAGAAATGTGGCAGAGCAATCATCAGCTTCAACTGAACTGCAACTTGACTTTAACATAGTGATGGCATTTTGGTCCTCTTCAAGAACCAAGGACAACAACTAACCAACTTTCACAACAGAGTTTATCAAATATCTTTCTTCAATGTTACTGAATTATATGACATTGAACAATAGTCTGAATTATTGTTTACAATTTGTCTTAAATGGAAAATCGTATCCTTGAAAATCCCTAAAATGCATTTCCAGTTTACGTATGATTTGTATCTTCTAGAAAAATATAATTTTACAATTTTGTGTAGTGAATAATGAACATATTTTCAACTTATTATTGCATAGGTACCATAAAAACATAAAGCTTAAAGAGGTTTCTAACCAAGTAAAAGATGGTTTGTTTTGTGTCCATATGTATTAAAACAGGCTTTCTAAAACACTGAAGCAGAAAGTTAGAATCTGTGATTTTAGAAATTTTCATAATAGAGCCAGTTAATTGCCACTGATAATCTTATGGAGATGAAAGATCATTATATTTCAGATTTAATCAAAAGAAAAGTAATCTGAATAGAGATGAGCAATTGCTATGAAACAAGTTGATGACTTAGTCAATGAACGTATTCAATAATTCTATTAATATATTGATATAATAAATTTCATCTACTGAAATTTATAATTGTTTTTGTTGAATTATTTAGAAATGAAATATCAGTTAGAAAAAAGGGATAATCTTAAATTGTAGAATGAAGCAAAGCAGAGGAAAAACTATTGTGGACTATAAACATGAACAATGTGAATTTTAGAGAAATATATTCCTTGGATAAAGAAAGACCAAAGAAACAGATCTATGGAATTCTGTCAATAAGAGACTTTCAAGCTGAAGTTTATTCTCCTTTCTGAAAATGACAGAATGAGCCAAACTGATTCAATCTTGAATGAGGATTTTCCTATCTTAAAAATTACCAACTGAAGAGAAATGAATTTTCCTATAGGAAGATTCCACCTTATCCTTATCATCACAGATTGCATTTTCTTTCTGCCATGGAATGCCACTGATTTACTGTGTACTTTGACAAATCATGAAATAATATAAAAACTCAACCCAAAATTTGATATCTGAAATAGCTTGTGAACAACTTTATGTTTGTCTTCTGAAACATTGTCAATGACTAATTCCTTTGATTCATTCTTAGTTCTCCTTTTTCACTGTGAAGTAATATGAAAGTAATACCAAAATATAAGTTCCTTAAATCAATTTTGAAAAAAGTTATAAACTAAGACACTACAATTAT
The DNA here is from genome assembly GCA_023553655.1 of Myrmecobius fasciatus. Classification (NCBI taxonomy): domain Eukaryota; kingdom Metazoa; phylum Chordata; class Mammalia; order Dasyuromorphia; family Myrmecobiidae; genus Myrmecobius; species Myrmecobius fasciatus. The sequence goes on from JAJPUD010002860.1 coordinate 261,225, forward strand.
AAAAATCAATTTGATAATTCTATAAAAAGATAGTAGTCCACAAGGAAATGTGTGTTTGTAAATGGGTATGTATAAAAGCAAAATTAGTTGAAAGTTTTATATATATATATATATATATATATATATACATATACACATATTTACATACACATATATATCCAAATAAAAATTTTATTATTAAGCAAAATTTACATATGAGATTAGAATTAGAATGGATAGCAATAAAAAAATCAGATTTGTTAGGAAGAAACTACTGTAATGGCTTGTATATCACCATCTTTGCAATTTTTCTAACCCTTCCCCAAATTGTTTTTTTCTTTTTTTATTGCAGTTTTCTTTTTTTTAAATTGTAGTAAATTTATTTTAATCATGTTGGGAGAGAAAAATCAGAGTAAAAAGGGAAAAAAAAACATTGGAGAGAAAAAAAAAAAAAACAGAAAAAAGTGAACATAAAATGCGTTGATTTACATTGTCTCAGTTCTTTTCTAGATGCAGATGTCATTTTCTGTCCAAAGTCTTTTGGGACTGCTTTGGATCACTGAAGTATTGAGAAAAACCAACCTTCTTATAGCTGATCATTCTACATTCTTGCTGTTATTGTGTACAGTGTATTCCTGGTTCTGCTTGTTTCACTCAATATCAGTTCATATAAATCTTTCCAGGCCTTTCTATAATCAGCTTGCTCATTGTTTTTGTTTGTTTGTTTGTTTGTTTGTTTTTAATTTTATTTATTTTTAATTTTTTTAATTTTTAAAAAAAATTTTTGTCATCATTTTTTATAGAACAGTAATATTCCATTACCTTCATGTACAATTTGTTAAACCATTCCCAATTGACGGGCATTCATTCCTTTTCCAATGCTTTTCTACCACAAAAAGAGCTGCTGTAAACATTTTTGCACATGTGGGTCCTTTTCCCTCCTTAATGATTTCCTTGGGATATAGACCCAGTAATTGTACTGCTGGATCAGGTAAATGCACAGTTTTATACCCCTTTGGGCATAGTTTCATATTGCACTCCAGAATGATTGGATCATTTTACAATTCCACCAACCATGGATTGATATCCTGGTTTTCCCACATCCCTTCCAACATTTAACATGATCTTTTTCTGTCATCTTAGCCAAATTGAGAGTTGTGAGATTTTAATTGTCATTTCTCTAATCAAGAGTGATTTAGAGCATTTTTTCACATAACTATAAATGGCTTTAGTTTCATCATCTGAAAATTGTCTGTTTATATCCTTTGATCATTTATCAATTGAGGAATGACTTGTATTCTTATAAATTTGATACAGTTCTTATATGTTTTAGAAATGAGATTTTTTTTATTAAAACTTTTTATTTTCAAAACATATGTATGGGTAATTCTTCAACTTTAACCTTTACAAAGCTTTCTGTTACAAATTCCCCCCCCCCACTCCTCACCCCTCCCCTAGATGGCAGGATATCTACAACATGTTAATTATATTAAAATACTTGACAAATCGAATATATGTATACATATTTCCACACATATCATTGTTGTGCAAGAAAAATCATATCTACAAGAAAGAAAAATCAGATAAAGGAAAAACAATGCAAGCAAACATCAATCAAGAATACGAAAATGTTATGTTGTGGTCCACATTTCACATCCCTCTCTCTGGGTGTATATGGCTTTCTGCACTAAACAATTGGAAGTGGTTTGAAATATCTCATTGTTGAAGAGAGCTATGTCCATCAGAATTGATCATCATATACTCTTGTTGTTGCTGTGTATAATGATCTCCTGGTTCTGCTCATTTCGCTAAGCATCAGCGCATGAAAGTCTCTCCAGGCCTCTCTGAAATCATCCTGCTGGTCATTTCTTACAGAACAATAATATTCCATAATATTCATATACCATAATTTATTCAGCCATTCTCCAATTGATGGGCATCCATTCAGTTTCCAGTTTCTAGCCACTACAAAAAGGGCTGCCACAAACATTCTTGCACAGGTGGGGCCCTTTCCCTCCTCTAAGATCTCTTTGGGATATAGGCCCAATAGAAACGCTGCTGGTTCAAAGGGTATGCACAGTTTGATAACTTTTTGAGCATAGTTCCAAATTGCTCTCCAGAATGGTTGGATCCATTCACAGTTCCACCAACAATGCATCAGTGTCCCAGCCTTCCCACATCCCCTCCAACATTTGTCTTTATCTTTTCCTGTCATTTTAGCCAATCTGATATGTGTGTAGTGGTACCTCAGGGTTATCTTAATTTGCATTTCTCTGATCAATAGTGATTTGGAGCACCTTTTCATATGACTACAAATAGTTTTAATTTAATCCTCTGAAAATTTTCTGTTCATATCCTTTGACCATTTATCGATTGGAGAATGGCTTGAATTCTTATAAATATGAGACAATTCTCTATGAATTTTAGAAATGAGGCCTTTATCAGAATCCTTAAATGTAAAGATGACTTCCCAATTTATTGCTTCCCTCCTAATCTTGACTGCATTGGTTTTGTTTATACAAAAACTTTTTAACTTAATATAGTCAAAATTATCTATCTGGTGTCCAATTAAGTGTTCCAGTTCTTCTTTGGACATAAATTTATTCCATCTCCATAGGTCTGAGAGGTAAACTATACTGCGTTCCTCTAATTTACTTATAGTATCACTTTTTATATCCACTTCATGAACCTATTTAGATCTTATCTTGGTATATGGTGTTAGGTGTGGGTCAAGCCCTAATTTCTTCCACACTAGTTTCCAATTTTCCCAGCAGTTTTTGCCGAATAGTGAGTACTTATCCTAAAAACTGGGGTCTTTGGGTATATCAAACATTAAATTGTTAAGGTTATTGGCTAGTTTGTCCTGTGATTCTATCCTATTCCACTGATGGACTACTCTATTTCTTAGCCAGTACCAAATGGTTGTGATGACAGCTGCTTTGTAATATAGTTTTAGATCTGGTACAGCAAGGCCACCTTCATCACATTTTTTTTTTCATTAATTCCTTTGAAACCCTTGACCTTTTGTCCTTCCAAATGAACTTTGCTACTATTTTTTCTAGATCTGTCAAATAATTTCTTGGGAGTTTGATTGGTATGGCACTAAATAGGTAGATTAGTTTGGGTAGTATTGTTATTTTTATTATAATCGCTCGGCCTACCCATGAGCATTTAATGTTTTTCCAATTGACTAGGTCTGATTTTATTTGTGTGGCAAGTGTTTTATAGTTTAGTTCATATAGTTCCTGACTTTCCCTTGGCAGATAAATTCCCAAATATTTTATACTATCATCTGTTATTTTGAATGGAATTTCTTTTTTGTATCTCTTGCTGCTGAACTTTGTTGGTAATATAAAAAAATGCTGATGATTTATGTGGATTTGTTTTGTATCCTGCAACTTTGCTAAAGCTGTGAATAGTTTTTTAGTTGAGTCTCTAGGATTCTCTAAGTATACCATCATGTCATCTGCAAAGAGTGATAATTTGGTTTCCTCATTACCTACTCTAATTCCTTTAATCTTTTTCTTCTCTTACTGCCAAAGCTAACATTTCCAACACAATATTAAATAATAATGGTGACAGTGGGCAGCCTTGTTTCACTCCTGATCTTATTGGGAATGGTTCTAGTTTGACACCATTACATATGATGCTTGCTGATGGCTTTAAGTAGATACTACTAATCATTTTAAGGAAAAGCCCATTTATTCCTATACTCTCTAGTGTTTTTTAATTGGAATGGTTGTTGGATCTTATCAAAAGCTTTTTCTGCATCTATTGAAATAATCATATGGTTTTTGTTAATTTGGTTATTAATATGATTGATTATGCTGATAGTTTTCCTAATATTGAACCAGCCCTGCATTCCTGGTATAAATCCTATTTGGTCATAGTGTATTATCCTGGGGATGACTTTCTGTAATCTCATTGCTAATATCTTATTTAAAATTTTTGCATCAATATTCATTAGGGAAATTGGTCTATAGTTTTCTTTCTCTGTTTTCTCCCTAACTGGTTTAGCTATCAGCACCATATCTGTATCATAGAAGGAATTTAGTAGTACACCTTCTTTCTCTATTTTTTCAAATAGTTTATATAGTATTGGAATTAATTGTTCTTTGAATGTTTGGTAGAATACACATGTAAATCCATCTGGCCCTGGAGATTTTTTCTTAGGGAGTCGATTAATAACTTGTTCTATTTCTTTTTTCTAAAATGGGGCTATTTAAATAATTTATTTCCTCTTCTGTTTACCTGGGCAATCTCTATTTTTGTAGATATTCCTCCATTTCATTTAGATTATCAAATTTATTGGCATAAATAGAAATGAGATCTTTATCAGAAATACTGGCTATAAAGATTTTCCCCCTTTGTACTTCCCTTTTAATCTTGTTTCTGTTGCCTTGTTTTGTTTGTGGTTTTGTTTCCTTTTTTAATTTAATGCAATCTAAGTCGTCCATTTTGCCTTTCATAATGTTTTCTAGATCTTCTTCAGTCATAAATTCCTCCCTTCTTCAAAAATCTGATAGGTAAATTATCCTTTGCTCTCCTAATTTGTTTATGTATCACCTTTAATGCCCAGATTATGTACCCATTTTGTCCTTATTTTGGTATAGGGTGTGAAATGTAAATCTGTGTCGAATTTATGACATATTATTTTCCAGTGTTCCCAGCAATTTTTGTCAAATAGCGAGTTCTTATTCCAGAATCTGGAGTTTGGGAACTTATCAAATACCATATTGCTATAAGGGTTGATTATTGTGTCATGTGTATTCAATCTATTCCATGTATAAACTGTTCTCAACAATGCTGAGGATTAATATCTTTATAAATAATTATAAATCTAATTCATACCTCAAATATGAAATGCTGCTGCAATGCATTAAGAAATGACTATATTACTAATGTTGACTTCAAGGCAGTGGTTGGCAGTTTTGATGAGGTGATTAATGAATTTTTCTACTTGAATTGACTAGTAAAAAAAAATATTTCTAGCAATTGATGATGAATTGATAGTTCCTCATCAAGCCTAGTTCCTGGGAGAAATATTCTAGCAAAGATGAAGAGTTTCAAATAAATAAGATTCAATAAAACTATGAAAATTTTAGTGTGCTCCTCTTTTAGTCTAGGATTTCAGAAGAAAAGGGGAAACCTCTGGAATTTGTGATCTGAGGCACACTAGGAGATTTGAAAATATTGCTATTTATCTAAATGCAGTCTTAATTCTATGGAAACTCAACTTGGAAGCTATCAGAAACATATAATGGGACAAAGTTTCATATAAATGGAAAAAAGTGACTGCATAAGATTATTGAATGACTGAAGCCCATAGAGACACCAGGCCATATGTTAATACAAGGAATTAGGTGTATATGAAAGAGACATTCTAAGGGGCAAAGATATTCTAAGATACAAAATGTATGTGATGAAAGGAGGGAGATATATTTGATAGTCATATCAAATTTGTAGTCATATCATAGATAACTACCACATATTCTCTTGCCCATAAACTCTTGAGAAAAGAAGAAAAATACAGATATTGAAGCTGAGAAGAGAATAATGTCCAGTAATAAGAGAAAATAAAAATGAGGCAATGTCATCAAGAACTGAGTTAGGGCTATAGAAATAATATCCAACCACAATGTGGATTTAGGATGAACCAATTATTCCATCCAAAATTGCTGCATGAGGGAGAAGTATTTGGTCTTGGCAGAAAGTCCTAATTTAGAAACTGAGCCTTGAGGCATGAGTATACAAAGGAAACCTCTTAATACAATGATGAAACAAATAGGTTAAGAGAAGCCAAAGAGAAGAAGAACTCTTTAAAAAACACAATTGGTCACATGGAAAAAATATATACAAAAAAAATCACTGAAGGAGAGAACTCCTTGAAAAGTAGAATAAACAAAATGAAAAAAAAGCTACACAAGTTCCCCAAGAAAATAATTCCTTAAAAATTAAAAAATTAATTAAAACATCAAAAACCAATCCAACAAAATTAAAAAAAAATAAACAAATAGAAGAAAGTAAGAGATATCTCATTGGAGAAACAACTGACCTGGAAAATAAAGGAAAAATAATTTAAGATTCCTGAAAGTTATAATTACCTGGAAGTTATAATCATAATTTTTAAAAGCCTTTCAAGGATTTAGTAAGGAAAATAGTCCTGGTATTCTAGAAATTAAAGGTGTCTGTCACCTCCTGAAAGAGATCCCAAAATGAATCTATCATTGAAGACTCATATTACTTTTATAGAACCATAAAACATTCTTTACACAAATAAAGGCATGTGTTTGGAAAGATATTAATTTTCCATGTTTGGACAATGTCTATGAAGTAAAAAAATAATTTACTAATGAAATTAATTCACAGATTAAGCTAGATATCAATCAAATTCCCAAGGTAGATAAAATAATAACCAACAACAGATAGATTAATGGTCAAGATTGTCAAGGGAAATAATTAAAGAATAATCAAGTGTAACAGTAACTGATAAATGTGATAAAAAAAAACACCAATAATCAAAACAATTTGTTAGAAACATAAAGAAAAAGTACTCTAAAGTATTATTAATTTAAAGAGAAATATAAATGAAAGCAACTCTAAGGTTAAATTTAAAAGATTACAAAAATAAAAAGTATGAAATGACAACTACTGGAAGCAAGCACCCTAATAAACAGTTTGAAGAGTGTGTGAATTGCTTGAAAGATTTTGGAAAACAGTTTGAAACTATTCTGAAAATATAACTAAATACTTTGATCTAGTCCTATGAATATATATGCCAAAGGGTTAGAGAGGGAAAAGATAGATGTACACAAATATTGATAGACATCCCTTTTGTTGAAGAAAGAACTTGAAATAAAGAGGAAATGACTAAACAAATTGTGGTACATAAATTTTAAGAATATTATTGTGCTGTAAGGAATAATGAATAACAAAGTTTCAGAGATAATGGGCAATTTTTTTCTATGAACTTATGCAAAGTGAATTAAATTTTAAACGTATTGCTGTACTTTTAAACAAATAAATACTGGAATTTAGCTAAAGTGGTTGTTGAGAATAAAATTTGAGGAATATTATATGTGTATTAATGATAAGTATTATTAAATGACATGTTTGCACGTAGTTATTTTTACTTTCCTGTTATACCATCTTGGAACTCATCAGAGAGGAACAATTTACATCCTTAAATTTTATAGTGTGATTTTAATTGGCTTTTTACTTTCTTAATAATTTTCTTCTCATTTTAAAAAAAACAATATTTGCATTGTCTTTCTCATACACAATTATACAAAGTATACACATGTTGAAATGAATTTCAAAACAATTTGGAAAAATACAAAAGCCAAAAATCCATGTATTTATATGTGTGTGTGTGTATCTATCTATCTCTCTATATAGAGATAGATAGATAGATATATCTGAGGAATCCTAATGGAGAGATGTTTAAGGTTTCCTTTCAAGTTCTGCACAATCTATGTATTATATAAGGCACACTTTTTCCTTTTAATTTGTGTTCACTGATATAGGGATATCACATTACTATGAGGTCCCTTCCTGCTCTTGATTGAGTAGGAGAATTAAAAAAGTGTTTTAAAAAAAAAGGATATCATCATATTAAGGGAGGAAGCAATGTCACAAAACTATTGATTTGACATGTTACATAGATTATCTGAGTGGCATATAAAATTTTTTCTTATTTTAAAGTGTCAACAAATTTACTTGTGATTAGTACTGGATGAATAGTTCACAAAAATAAATCATCTTTTAATCAATACAAAGGTATACAGCTTTTTTTCTTACATAATTAAGACCTTTTGATTAGCTGGATTCAAATCCAGTCAGTGAAATCTTTCACTATACTATGAAATGGGGGAGGGAATAAAATTAAAATAAATCTAATTTTGACTCCATTCATTTACCTTCCCCAAGAAGAGTGCTTTTTAAAAGAAAAGGGAGAGGCAAATTCTAAGAGAGAAAATGTTTGTGTCTGTTTGTGTGTGTGTGGTATGTGTGTAAGGGAAAAGGATATGGATTTTATAGTCATATCATATTTCTAGTCACATCACCAATACCTACCCCATATTCTTTTGCCCATAAACTCATGAGAAAAGAAAAAAAAGCACAGATATTCAGGCAGAGAATAATGTTCAGCAACAGTAGATAACAAAAGTCTGAAGAACTAATTAATTTTTTTTGCTAAGTACCCATTAGAATGAACAAACTAAAGAAAATAAAAAATGAAAGATTTCAGATATCTAAGGTTCCAAAAGTTATAATAGTAGTTATATCCACAGAAATATTAGACTTTCTATTTAACATTTAAATAGCCTGAAAGAAAAACTATCTTTGAATACTTTAACTTATCTTATTCATCTATTTTAACATGGCAGTAAGAAAAATACTTTCTCTAGAGTATTAATATATTGAATGAAGAACATTTTCCAGATGATAACAGTTTTTAAAAGTAAATATTTTTTAGCTATCATTCTGAACTTCAATTCAAAATGTTATACATTTTAAAAACCTATTATCTTGATGAAGAGTCAAAATGTCTTTTAACAAATCAAACTTGGAGTTTTAATTATTTGAATTTAAGATACTATCAATAACTTTCTTTAATAATTTGAAAATAATTAATGGATTGAAGTTTTAAATCATACATAGTTCTATAGTAAACTGAATTTCTGTAAAGATTAATTTAAAATTCTAGTGGCAAAAATGGGCCCATTTGCAAAAAAAAACAAAAAACCACTTTTGACTTTGGGAATATATGAAAATTTGTCTAAATGGACTACATTTGAATTCAGTATTTTTACACCTTAGGTAGATGCTATAAATCATGATTCTGTCTTTCTGTTTCTCTCTGTTCCTCTGTCTCTGTCTTTTTTCTATCTTTTTATTCTAATGGTTAGGAAATTTAACATTTCTGCTTTCCATTCATATTTAATTTTATTTGGTATGAATGTGACTGAGAAACTAAAGAATGTTTAAGTTTAAGGATAGTTGAATGAAAGCAGATGAAACAAGAACATTTGTATTTGTAAACTGCAATCTCTTTGTTCCTATACTAGGTACAACATAAAGAGCACCACTAATTCTGACATGGGTTCAAATCCTACTACTAATGCTTATTACCAGTGTTTCCTTGAGCAAGAAATTTGGTTTTAGTTTCCTCTTTTATAAAAAAAAAGAGGGTTTAATTAATGTTCTCTGAGGTTCCTTCAAGCTATAGAACTATGATTGTATTATCTAATGTGATAATGAAGCAGCTGGTAACTCAAATTTCTATTAGTGTTACATTTATATAGTGTTGGATAGAAAATATTATTCTGTTGAGAGTCCAGGATAAAAATATTTGTCATGTCCTGCATTTCATAGAATTTTGGGAACTCCCTCATTTTTCAAATGAAATTGATAGCCAGAGAGGTTAAATGATTTGCCTAAGGTCACACAGCTTGTTGAAGAAGAAACTGAATTAAAACAAAATTAGCCATATCCCAGTCAGGACGCTGTATGATGTTTTTCCTGTACCTGCTTTCACATTACAATTAAGTTCAGGAAGACAGTAACTCTTCTAGGACAGGCATGGTAGAAGAAAAAAATCATGCAGATGGAATGTTTAACAGAAGTGTTGGGGGCCTAGGACTAGTTGAAGTTGCCAGAGTTATATGTCATCATATTCACCTCTAAGGCAAAAGAACCCCTAAACCAAGAACAAACAAAACAACCAACCAACTACAAAAACCTAACAACCATAGAAATTTCTCCTTAGTTAACTTTTTGCATATCAATTTTAAAATCTAAATATTAAGTAGATAGTGATACTTGAATATTCAGTTGTAGGAAATATAATATTAATTTCTTACAATCCACAATCAAAGATGGCTAGGTAATGTAACATAGGAAGTACTTAAATGTGCTTTATTTTTAACATGAAGATGACCTGAGTTATCAAAGGCTTTGCCAATGGGATGCAGACTCTGGTAGATCCTACCAAGCTAGAAAGGACTTGAATATAGGCTGAACAAAGCATCATTCCAAGGCCCAGGCTAAGTGTGGAGAATATATCAATGGAAAGTTAGGTACCAAAATATGGAGGAATTCTCTGAAGCAAACATATACAATCAAGATAATATAGTCTGGGTAGGAATCTCAGGCCTCCTAGATCAGCTCCAAACCAGCTGGCCCAGAGAAAAACCTTCACTGGGAGGGGAGGACTGGATAAAAGAGTGTGCTGTGCTAGCTGGGTTACTTGTTTCATGGTTAACAAATTAATTATTGTTCAGTCATGTCTGACTCTTTTCAAAACTTTTTGGCATTTTCTTGGCAAAGATAATGGAATAGTTTGTCATTTCCTTTTCCAGCTCATTTCACAGTTGAGGAAACTGAGACAAACTTAATTGACTTGCCTAGTGTTACAGTTAGAAAATGTTTGAGGCTAGGTTTGAACTCAAAGAGATTAATATTGTCTCTAGGCCTCACACTCTGTCTACTGTACCACTTATCTAGGTTTCATCTTAAATATTTTTGTATTTTTCTTCATCTATAGCAAGGCAATCTTTTTGCTTCTCCTTAGTAAAATTAATACTTCACTTACCACAGTACCTTTTCCAAATTTTTTTACCCCTCCTAAAATCTGCCATATCTTCTCCTCATCCATTCTCTTTTCTTAGAAGTTTGTTATATTCAGGACATTCACTGCGAGTCCCTTCTTAACTATATGCTGTTCCTCATCTCACATTATTCAGATAAACTTTTTCCATTATCTTTTCCTTTCACTACTGTCTTCCATGAAGAAGTGACCCTTCTTTCCTCATAAAGGCAAACTCCTGTATACTCATAGGTTATTATATACTATCCCATTTTCTCTAGCAAATTGCTCCCTTTATCATCTCCACTCTCTCTCAAATTTTTAATCTTTCCCTGTCTGCTGGCTTTTTTTACTTCCTTATATAAACATATCCATGTCTTCTCCATTCTGAATTAACCTTTACTTGATACTTTAATCTCCACCCTTTTGTGGTTAAACTCCTTGGGAAGTTTGTCTAAAATTGAGCCTTCCTTTCATGCTCTTAATTAATTTTATTGATTGACTTCTAAACTTACTATTCAACTGAGAAAACTGCTTTCATTCTTTTTCTATTTCTCTCTCCCTTCTTCCCTCCCTCACTTAAGTATATTTGCTTCAACTTCATCATTTGTAAAATGAGCTGGAGAAGGAAATTACATGCCAAAATTTGTGCTAAGAAAATCCCAAATAAAGGAGGGAAAGGGGATAAGAAAGAGAAAAGCATAAACTAGGGTAAATAAGATGGCAGGAAATACAGAATTAGTTATTTTAACTGTGAATGTAAATGGAATGAACTCTCCCTTAAAGCAGAAGCAGATAGCAGACTGGATTAAAAACCAGAATCCAACAATATGTTGTATACAAGAAACACATCTAAAACATTGAGATACATACAGGGTGAAGGTAAAAGGCTGGAGCAGAATCTATTATGCTTCAGGTGAACAAAAAAAAGCAGGGGTAGCAATCCTGATCTCAGACCAAGTAAAAGCAAAGATAGACTGAATTAAAAGAGACAAAGAAGGGAATTATATCTTCCTAAAGGGTACCATAGATAATGAAGCAATATCAATACTAAACATATATGCACCAAGTGGTATAGCATGGAAATTCCTAGAGGAAAAGTTCAGAGAGATGCAAGAAGAAATAGACAGCAAAACTATAATAGTGGGGGATCTCAACCTCCCTCTCTCAGAACTTGATAAATCAAACCACAAAATAAATAAGAAAGAAGTTAAGGAGGTAAACAAAATGTTAGAAAAGTTAGGTATGATAGATCTTTGGAGGAAATTAAATGGAGACAGAAAGGAGTTTACTTTTTTCTCAGCAGTCCATGGAACTTATACAAAAATTTACCATGTGTTAGGACACAAAAACCTCAAAATCGAATGCAGGAAGGCAGAAATAACAAATGTATTTTTTTCAGATCATGACGGAATAAAAATCACATGCAATATAAGGCCAGGAGAAAATAGACCAAAAAGCAATTGGAAACTAAATAATTTTATCCTAAAGAATGAATGGGTGAAACAGCAAATTACAAACACAATTACTAATTTCATCCAAGAGAATGACAATAATGAGACAACATAGCAAAATTTGTGGGATACAGCCAAAGTGGTAATAAGGGGAAATTTTATATCTCTAGATGCTTATTTGCATAAAATAGAGAAAGAGAAAATCAATGAATTGGTCTTGCAACTAAAAAAGCTAGAGAAAGAACAAATTAAAAACCCCCCAATCAAATACCAAACTTGAAATCCTAAAAATAAAAGGAGAGATTAGTAAAATTGAAAGCAAAAAAACTATTGAATTAATAAATAAAACTAAAAGTTGGTTTTATGAAAAAACCAACAAAATAGATAAACCTCTAGTTAATTTAATTAGAAAAAGGAAAGAGGAAAATCAAATTGTTAGTCTCAAAAATGAAAAGGGAGAACTTTCCACCAATGAAGAGGAAATTAGAGCAATAATCAGGAGTTACTTTGCCCAACTGTATGCCAATAAATTTGATAACCTAAGTGAAATGGATGAATATCTACAAAAATATAGATTGCCCAGATTAACATAATAGGAAATAAATTACTTAAATAGTCCCATTTTAGAAAAAGAAATAGAACAAGTCATTAATCAACTCCCTAAGAAAAAATCCCCAGGACCAGATGGATTTACATGTGAATTCTACCAAACATTTAAAGAACAATTAACTCCAATATTATATAAACTATTCAAAAAAATAGGGAATGAAGGACTCCTACCAAACTCCTTTTATGATACAGACATGGTACTGATACCTAAACCAGGTAAAACAAAAACAGAGAAAGAAAATTATAGACCAATCTCCTTAATGAATATTGATGCAAAGATCTCAAATAAAATATTAGCAAAGAGATTACAGAAAATCATTCCCAGAATAATACACCATGACCAAGTAGGATTTATACCAGGAATGCAGGGATGGTTCAATATTAGGAAAACTATGAACATAATTGACTATATTAATAACCAAAATAACAAAAACCATATGATAATCTCAATAGATGCAGAAAAAGCATTTGATAAAATCCAACATCCATTCCTATTAAAAACATTAGAGAGTATAGGAATTAATGGACTTTTCCTTAAAATAGTCGGTAGCATCTATTTAAAACCATCAGCTTGTATCATATGTAATGGTGATAAACTGGAACCATTCCCAATAAGATCAGGGGTGAAACAAGGTTTTCCACTATCACCATTACTGTTCAATATTGTATTAGAAATGCTAGCCTTGGCAATAAGACAAGAAAAAGAGATTAAAGGAATTAGAGTAGGTCATGAGGAAACCAAATTATCACTCTTTGCAGATGATATGATGGTCTACTTAGAGAATCCTAGAGAATCAATGAAAAAACTATTAGAATTAATCCACAACTTTAGCAAAGTGGCAGGATACAAAATAAATCCACATAAATCATCAGCATTTGTATACATCACCAACAAAATGCAACAGCAAGAGATACAAAGAGAAATTCCATTCAAAATAACTATCGATAGTATAAAATATTTGGGAATATATCTGCCAAGGGAAAGTCAGGATCTATATGAGCAAAACTACAAAACACTCTCCACACAAATAAAGTCAGATCTAAACAAATGGAAAAACATCAAGTGCTCTTGGATAGGTTGAGCGAACATAATAAAGATGGCAATACTACCTAAACTAATCTATTTATTTAGTGCTTTACCAATCAAACTCCCAAGAGATTATTTAACTGACCTAGAAAAAATAACAACAAAATTCATCTGGAAAAACAAAAGGTCAAGAATTTCAAGGGAATTAATGAAAAAAATGCAAATGAGGGTGGCCTAGCTGTACCAGATCTAAAACTATATTATAAAGCAGTGGTCACCAAAACCATTTGGTACTGGATAAGAAATAGAGTAGTGGATCAGTGGAATAGGTTAGGTTCACAGAACAAAATACTCAATGACAATAGTAATCTAGTGTTTGATAAACCCAAAGACCCCAGTTTTTGGGATAAAAACTCACTATTTGACAAAAATTTCTGGGATAATTGGAAACTAGTATGGAAGAAATTAGGCATTGACCCACACCTAACACCATATACTAATATAAGGTCAAAATGGATTCATGATCTAGGCATAAAGAATGATATTATAAACAAATTAGAACAATGTAGGATTGTTTACCTCTCAGACCTGTGGAGGGGGAAGGTATTTGTGACCAAATAAGAACTAGAGGTCATCATTAATCACAAAATAGATAAGTTTGACTATATCAAATTAAAAAGTTTTTGTACAAACAAAATGAATGCAGACAAGATTAGAAGGATAGCAGTAAACTGGGAAAATATTTTTACATCCAAAGGTTCTGATAAAGGCCTCATTTCTAAAATGTATCGAGAATTGACTCAAATATATAAGAATTCAAGCCATTCTCCAATGGATAAATGGTCAAAAGATATGAACAGACAATTTTCAGACGAAGAAATTGAAACTGTTTCTGGTCACATGAAAAGGTGCTCCAAGTCACTATTGATTAGAGAAATGCAAATTAAGACAAGTCTGAGATACCACTACACACCTGTCAGATTGGCTAAAATGACAGGAAATGATAATGATAACTGTTGGAGGGGATGTGGGAAAACTGTGACATTGATACATTGTTGGTGGAACTGTGAACGGATCCAACCATTCTGGAGAGCAATTTGGAGCTATGCTCAAAAAGTTATCAAACTGTGCATACCATTTGACCCAGCAATGTTTCTACTGGGCCTATATTCCAAAGAGATTTTAAAGGAGGGAAAGGGACCCACATGTGCAAAAATGTTTGTGGCAGCCCTTTTTATAGTGGCAAGAAACTGGAAATTGAAAGGATGCCCATCAATTGGAGAATGGCTGAATAAATTATAGTATATGAATGTTATGGAATATTATTGTTCTGTAAGAAATGACCAACAGGAGGATTTCAGAGAGGACTGGAGAGACTTGCATGAACTGATGCTGAGTGAAATCAGCAGAACCAGGAGAACAGTATACACAGCAACAAGACTATACGATGATCAATTTTGATGGACATGGTTCTCTTCAACAATGATATGATTCAAACCAATTGTTCAGCGATGAAGATAGTCATATACATCCAGAGAGAGGCCTGTGGGAAGTGAGTGTGAACCACAACCCAGCATTTTAATGCTTTCTGTGAATATTTCCATGCATTTTGTTTTCCTTCTTAGGTTGTTTTTTCTTCTTCTCTTTCTAGATCTGATGTTTCTTCTGCAGTAAGATAACTGTATAGATATGTATACATGTATTGTATTTGTCATATAATGTATCCTATTTAGCATGTATTAGTTTACCTGTCATCTAGGGGTGGGGGGTGAGGGGAAGGAGGGGAAAATCTTGGGAAAAAAAGTTTTTGCAAAGGTCAATGTAGAAAAATCACTCATATGTTTTGTAAATAAAAAGCTTTATTAAAAAATACCAAATAAAGTAAAGAAATATATGAATATGACTTTTAAAAAGCATCTCAACAACCACCATTACAACAAAATTGTACCTGTTAATATGAAACACCACAAACTCGTAGTCATCTGGACTTAAAATATCATCCAAAAACACTTCACTCTTATCCAAAATGTTTTCAATTCTTTTCTATTTTACTTTCATAACAACTCATACATACTCACCTTTTTTTTGTCCATTTAATTTAATTTTATTTACAGTTTTCTGTTTTTCCCCCCAACACTCTCCTATTAAGAAGGCAAACAATAGAATGTCTTTTACAAATATGAAGTCATGCAAAGTTAGCAAGAGTTAAGTTAGCACTTAAAAATACATAGAATTTGATTACAGTGATAGAACTGGGAGCATATTTCCTGTACTTTAGCATAAATAAGCCTAAATGTGAGAATTACTATGATAAATGTGAGATACTGTAAAGATAAAACTTGATTGTAGTTGTCGGAAGAGTTTCTATTAAATTATATTTTAAAAAATTATATTAAATTCTATTATATTAAATTCTATTAAATTATGTATGATATGGCATCATTAGGGCCAAATTACGGAGGTTGCTAAATGTCAAAATTAAAAGTCTGGACTTGATCTTCTTGTCAAGTACTTAAAATTCTATTAAGTTATGTATGATATGGCATCATTAGGGCCAAATTATGGAGGTTGCTAAATGTCAAAATTAGAAGTCTGGACTTGATCTTCTTGTCAAGTACCTAGTAAAGTCCTGAGGAGGAAAAGAATATGATTAAGATAGTATTTTAGTTCCATATTGTTACTCATTGATAATTTTAGTTGTCTCTTGGCTATTTCTAGATTTGCAAAATGTTCACATCTTCAACAATATTGAGATAGATAAATTGAAATTTATTTATCCGGTATTATTCTAAGCACTAGGGATAAAATAAAAGGAAACATGATAATCTTTGTCCATTTATTCTTTATAAGAAGATATTACATGAAGGGGATCTGGAAAGGCAAAGTGGGTGAAAAGTATATGAGAACAGACATATTTCATAGGAGAGCAGTAAATTGTTAACTACAGAAACATGGATTTGGGAAAGATAAAATTCAACTAATGCCGCCCAGAGTGGTTTCAGGAGACACAGTACATTTTTTCCATGGGTGTCGGTGAAGTGATAATGATGATCTAAATGGAGATTGCCAGATTCATTCATTGACTATCTCCAAAGAAGGACTGGCAGAGATAGAAAAAGTTGTAGAACTGATAAATGACTGCCATCACTTGAGTATGATGGTTTGCACTTTTTAAGTACAAAGGATGAATAATCACGAGTTTTCTATGAGTCCTTTTTCCTTACAGTTTCTTTCTTTTAAATTTTTTTCTTATTAGTATTTTATTTTTCCAAATGCATGTAAAGATAGTTTTCAACATTCATTTTTTTGTAAAATTTTATATTCCAAATTTTTTCACCTTCCTCTTACCTCCTCCTTTCCAAGACAGTAAGCAATCTGATAGAGATTCTACATGTACAGTCCTTTCAAACATATTTCCAAATTTGTAATGTTGTGCAAGAAAAGTCAGACCAAAAGGCAAAAACACAAGAAAGAAAAAATAAGCAAACAAATAAACAACAACAAAGGTGAAAATTCTATGTTTCAATCCACATTCAGTCACCATTGTTCTCTTTCTGTATACAGATAATATTTTTTCCCCAAATCTATTGGAATTTTCTTTCTCCACATAGTTTCAAAGAGCACTAGAAGAAACTTATCTCTTTAATATCTAAACATCTAAGAGTCTGAGCACTTTTAAGTGCTTAATGAACCCTTCTTTATAATTTATAAACAAACAAAAAAAGTTTTGCATTTAAAGTGTGACCAAATTATAATTTTTCAAGAGAAAGGAGCTTTTAAAATTATTCTTCAAAATATGTGCATATTTTTAAAATTTTGAAAGAATTTAAAATTTTTGTAATATTAATATATTAGTTAATATATTAATAATGTTAATATATGTGTGTGTACAGATTTAGAGAAATACAAAGAAGGTGGGGGTTGTTGTCATTCAAATGTTTTCAATCATGTCTGATGTTTTGTGACCCCATCTAGGATTTTCTTAGCAAAGATACTGAAGTGGTTTGCCATTTCCTACTCTACCTCATTTTATTAATATAGAAATTAGACAAACAGGGTTAAATGATTTGTCTGTGGTCATATGGGTAGTTTCTGAAGCTGGATTTGAATTCAGGAATAGGAATCTTCCTGAATCTAGACCTTGCAGTGTATCTATCCAATTTTTACAATCTCAGTGCTCCAGATAGAGAGATACATATTTCAAGTCACAAAATGGTTGTGCCAAATAAGTTGAAAAATAATATTTAAGATTTTAAAAAACTTGATGCATGTAATTTTCCAATTCCATGTAACAGTTCAAAATTATTTCTCCATTCTCTACCTTTATCTGATAACTATCTATATGCATATACATTTTATACAATATACATATGTATATGTGTATATGTATATATACAAATTAGTTTCAACAAGTTATAAGTTATATATACAACTTATATATGTTATATAAGTCTATATAAGTTTATAGACTTTTCCCTCTAAATTATATAATTAAAAAATCTCTTTAAAATTAATTTTATTTTAAAGAATTATTTTTAAAATGTGAAGGATGGAGGAGGTGTCACACAACAAAGTTTTATGTGGTTGAATTTCATGCATTTTAGAATTCTAGGAAGCTCACAATTCCACAGCTAAAAATATTCAAATATAATTGCAATGTGCAAACTATAGCCTGGCAAAAATACAGATTCAGTGGTAAGATTATTCTTACCTGCAATTCTCTCTGCCAATATCCAACCACTTTATTCTTAATCTATGGTCTGTTTTGGGAACCAAATAAATGCTTTCCAGAGATAATTTTAGTAATTTCAGTAGGTAATTTAATACTAACAGATTGTTAAAAGAAAACAACAAAAACTTTTCTCATGATGATGCAAAAACTGCATTTAAAAAGTTCCAGGAAAATGCTAGTCTGTTCTACATTCTCTATAATCCAATTCTTTATATAAGTACATTGTATTCCCCAAGGCAAGACTCAAGCCCCTACTTCATTCATGAAACTTCTCCACTGAGGCCATTATAACCTATACAAACAAATGTAAATAAAACCTTGTAAATGATTTTTCCTAATCATTGTAACTCAGAAACAGCCTGCTATTTCAGTAAGTGTGAAATTTCACCCTAAGTACAAGCTCCTTTAATTTCACAGTTTATTCATAGGGTTGTCACATAAACCCCATTGAATAAATTCCACATTTTCATGACGTCAAGGTCATTAGTGAAAGTGATTGAAATGAATGGAGACATCAGCATTTATTTATTTTCAAGGAGTTGGGTTTTTAAATTTGAACAAACTCTAATCACCATGATTATATGCCCAAATCAAGGTTATCTAAGGCCTCTTTTGATTTATCCAAGTGTAAATCCTGTTTCTAAGTGCCATTTTCCAATGATCTTTGGTTTTTTAATCATATTTCAAGCCTAGTAATTCTAACACAGATATAAAAAATTTTAACAAACAGTTTAAATGTACAGTATACAGCTTTATCATTTCACATACTTTTCACTCAGCAGTTAATGATAGAAATTTTCTCACCATTTGGATATACATAAAATTTTCATTCAAGGATATAGTTTAGTATCGATTTCCAGGGTTATAGGAAAGAAATCTCTTTAAAATTTTATTTTGTGCTTATAAAAAAACTACACACCAAATGTATATCAAAAACCATCTCTTAAAATATTAGTTATGATGGCTATAAAACTATGCATGCCCTTTCATCCAGCAGTATTGCTACTGTATCTATGAAGACCCACATATACAAACATGTTTTGCAACCCTTTTTATAATGGCAAGGAACTGGAAATTGAGTGGATGGCCATGGGGAATGGCTGAATAAATTATAGCATGTGAATGTAATAAAATCTTACTGTTCTATAAGAAATGATGAGCAGATTGATTTCAGAAAAACCTGGAGAAACTTACATGAACTGATTCTGAGTTAAGTGAGGAAGGAGAACTAAGAGAACATTGTACACAGTAACAACATTATATGATGATCAACTGTGATGGACTTGGCTCTTTTCAACAAGGAAATGATTCAAGGCAATTCCAATATACTTTGGATGGAAAATGCCAACTGCATCCCGAGAGAAAACTATGGAGACAGAATATGGATCAAAGCATAATATTTTTAGTTTTTGTTTGTTTCTTTGCTTGATTTTTTCTTATGTTTTATCTCTTTTGGTCTCCCTTTTCTTTTTTACTTTTTTTTTAAATTTTATTTTATTTGCAAAACATGTGTATGGGCAGTTCTTCAACATTAACCCTTACAAAGCTTTCTGTTATAAATTTTTCCTCCCTACTCCCCACCCCTCCCCTAGATGGCAGGATATCCACTACATGTTAATTATGTTAAAATACTTGACAAATCGAATATAAGTATACATATTTCCACACATCATTGTTATGCAAGAAAAATCATATCTACATAAAAGACATCAGATAAAGGAAACACAATATAAGCAAACATCAATCAAGAGTATGAGAATGTTATGTTGTGGTCCACATTTCACATCCCTCTCTCTGGGTGTATATGGCTTTCTTGAGTGAACAATTGGAAGTGGTTTGAAACATTTCATTGTTGAACAGAGCCATGTCCATCAGAATTGATCGTCATATAGTATTGTTGTTGCCGTGTATAATGATCTCCTGGTTCTGCTCATTTCATTCAGCATCAATTCATGAAAGTCTCTCCAGGCCTCTCTGAAATCGTCCTGCTGGTCATTTCTTACAGAGCAATATTATTCCATAATATTTATATACCATAATTTATTCAGCCACTCTCCAATTGATGGGCATCCATTCAGTTTCCAGTTTCTAGCCACTACAAAAAGGGCTGCCACAAACATTCTTGCACTTGTGGGGGCCTTTCCTTCCTTTATGATTTCTTTGGGATATAAGCCCAATAGAAATGATGCTGGGTCAAAGGGTATGCACAGTTTGATACTTTTTGAGCATAGTTCCAAATTGCTCTCCAGAAAGCTGTATCCGTTCACAGCTTCACCAACAATGCATCAGTGTCCCAGCCTTCCCACATCCCCTCCAACATTCATCATTAACTTTTCCTGTCATTTTAGCCAATCTGACAGGTGTGTAGTGGTACCTCAGGGTTGTTTGATTTGCATTTCTCTGCTCAATAGTGATTTGGAGCACCTTTTCATATGACTAGAAATAGTTTTAATTTCATCCTCTGAAAATTGTCTGTTCATATCCTTTGACCATTTATCGATTGGAGAATGGCTTGAATTTTTATAAATATGAGACAATTCTCTATATATTTCAGAGATGAGACCTTTATCAGAACCCTTAAATGTAAAGGTGATTTCCCAATTTATTGCTTCCCTCCTAATCTTGACTGCCTTGGTTTTGTTTGTACAAAAACTTTTTAACTTAATATAGTCAAAGTTATCTATCTGGTTTTCAATTAAGAGTACTAGTTCTTCTTTGGACATAAATTTATTCCATCTCCATAGGTCTGAGAGGTAAACTATATTACGTTCCTCTAATTTAGTTATAGTATCACTCTTTATATCCAGATCATGAACCCATTTAGATCTTATCTTGGTATGTGGTGTTAGATGTGGGTCAAGCCCTAATTTCTTCCACACTAGTTTCCAATTTTCCCAGAAGTTTTTGTCAAATAGTGAATACTTATCCCAGAAGGTGGGGTCTTTGGGTTTATCAAAAACTAAATTGCTATAGTTATTGCCTAGTTTGTCTTGTGATTCTATCCTATTCCACTGATCGACTACTCTATTTCTTAGCAAGTACCAAATGGTTTTGATGACAGCTGCTTTGTAATATAGTTTTAGATCTGGTACAGCAAGTCCAACATCATCAGCCTTTTTTTTTCATTAATTCTCTTGAAACTCTTGACCTTTTCTTCTTTCAAATGAATTTTGCTAGTATTTTTTCTAGATCTGTAAGATAATTTCTTGGGAGTTTGATTGGTATGGCACTAAACAAATAAATTAGTTTGGGTAGTATTGTCATTTTTATTATATTCGCTCGGCCTACCCATGAGCATTGAATGTTTTTCCAGTTGACTAGGTCTGATTTTATTTGTGTGGAAAGTGTTTTGTAGTTTAGTTCATATAGTTCCTGACTTTCCCTTGGCAAATAAATTCCCAAATATTTTATACTATCAACAGCTATTTTGAATGGAATTTCTTTTTGTATCTCTTGCTGCTGAACTTTGTTGGTAATATAAAAAAATGCTGATGATTTATGTGGATTTGTTTTGTGATACTACTAATCATTTTAAGAAAAAGCCCATTTATTCCTATACTCTCCAGTGTTTTTAATAGGAATGGGTGTTGGATTTTATCAAAGGCTTTTTCTGCATCTATTGAGATAATCATATGGTTTTTGTTAATTTGGTTATTAATATAATTAATTATGCTAATAGTTTTCCTAATATTGAACCAGCCCTGCATTCCTGGTATAAATCCTACTTGGTCATGGTGTATTATCCTGGGGATAACTTTTTGTAATCTCGTTGCTAAAATCTTATTTAAAATTTTTGCATCAATATTTATTAGAGAAATGGGTCTATAGTTTTCTTAGTTTTCTCCCAACTGGTTTAGCCATCAGCACCATATCTGTGTCATAGAAGGAATTTGGTAGTACACCTTCTTTCCCTATTTTTTCAAATAGTTTATATAGTATTGGGATTAATTGTTTTTTGAATGTTTGGTAAAATTCACATGTAAATCCATCTGACCCTGGAGATTTTTTCTTAGGCAGTTGATTAATAGCTTGTTCTATTTCTTTTTCCAAAATGGGACTATTTAAACAATTTATTTCCTCTTCTGTTAACCTAGGCAATCTATATTGTTGTAGATATTCCTCCATTTCATTTAGATTATCAAATTTATTGGCATAAAGTTGGGCAAAGAAACTCCTAATTATTACTCTAATTTCCTCTTCATTGGAGGAAAGTTTTCCCTTATCATTTTTGAGACAAACAATTTGATTTTCCTCTTTCCTTTTTCTAATTAAATTAACTAAAGGCTTATGTATTTTGTTGGTTTTTTTTCATAAAACCAACTCTTGGTTTTATTTATTAATTCGATAGTTTTCTTATTTTCAATTTTATTGATCTCCCCTTTAATTTTCAGAATTTCCAATTTGGTATTCAATTGAGGGTTTTTAATTTGGTCTTTTTCTAGCTTTTTTAATTGTAAACCCAGTTCATTGATCTTCTCTTTCTCTGTTTTATCCAAGAAAGCATCTAGAGATATAAAATTATCGCTTATAACCGCTTTAGCCATGTCCCACAAATTTTGGTATGTTGTCTCAATATTGTCATTCTCCTGAATGAAATTATCGATTGTGTCTATAATTTGCTCTTTCACCCATTCATTCTTCAGGATTAAATTATTTAATTTCCAATTAACTTGTGGTCTATTTTCTCTTGGCCTTATATTACATGTGAGTTTTATTGCATTATGATCTGAGAAGGATGCATTTGCTATTTCTGCTTTTCTGCATTTGATTTTGAGGTTTTTAATGCACTAACACATGGTCAATTTTCGTATAAGTTCCTTGAACCCCTGAGAAAAAAGTATAGTCCCTTCTATCACCATTCAATTTCTTCCAGAGACCTATAATACCTAACTTTTCTAGCCTTTTGTTAACCTCCCTAAGTTCTTTCTTATTTATTTTGTGATTTGATTTATCTAATTCTGAGAGAACAAGGTTGAGATCCCCCACTAGTATAGTATTACTGTCTATTTCTCCTTGCATCTCTGTTAATTTCTCCTCTAGGAATTTGGATGCTATACCACTTGGTGCATATATGTTTACTATTGATATCTCTTCATTGTCTATGGTACCCTTTAGTAAAATATAGGTTCCTCCCTTATCTCTTTTAATTAGATCTATTTTTGTTTTTACTTGATCCAAGATAAGGATTGTTACCCCTGCCTTTCTTTGTTCACCTGAAGCATAGAAGATTCTGCTCCAGCCCTTTACCTTCACTCTGTACGTATCTCTGTGTTTTAGATGTGTTTCTTGTAAACAACATATTGTAGGATTCTGGCTTTTAATCCAGTGTGCTACCCGCTTCCATTTTATGGGAGAGTTCATCCCATTCACATTCACGGTTAAAATAACTATATCTGTATTCCCTGCCATCTTATTTACCCAGAGTTATGATTTTCTCTTCCCTTTCCCCTCTCTCCCTTCCCCCCTCCCCAGTACTTTATTTTTGATGACCACCTCCCACCAATAGTTCTCCTCCCTTGAGAATCCCTCCATCCCCTTTATACCTTTCCCCTAATCCTTCTATTAGTTTATCCCTTTCCTTTCCTCCTTTCCCTCCCACCTTCCCACAAGGAGGGTCAGGCCTTTCTTTGAAGCCAAATGTGTCTGATATACTCTCTTAGAGTCCAATCTAATGAGAGTAAGGCTTACACAATACTCATCGCCCTCCCTTCTTTCCCTCAATTATATTAGATCTTCTATGTCTCTTTATGAGATTTTGCCTTATTTTACCTCCTTTATTTTTACTTTATTTTGCCTCCTTCCCCCCTTCTTTTTTCAGTATGGTATCCCTTCCACCTCTAATTTCCTTTCCATTATTATCAAAGAAAAATCGAATTATAACCCCATTCTTTAAGGATACCTCTAGTAGAAATATAGTTCTCAAGAGTTCTTTCCTTTTTACCTTTTTATGCTTCTCTTGAGTTCTGTATTTGGAGGTCAAATTTTTTGTTCAGATCTGGTCTTTTCATTAGAAATAGGTGAAATTCTCCTGTATCATTGTATGACCATCTTCTTCCCTGGAAGATGATGCTCATTGTAGCTGGATAACTTATTCTTGGCTGTAATCCAAGTTTTTTTGCCTTTCGGAATATCTGATTCCAGGCCCTTCGATTCTTTAATGTGGAAGCTGACAGATCTTGTGTAATTCTAATGACGGTTCCTCAGTATTTTAATTGTTTCTTTCTAGCTGCTTGCAATATCCTTTTCTTGGTGCGATAGTCCTGAAATTTGGCCACGATATTCCTTGGGGTTTTAATTTTGGGGTCTCTTTCAGGAGGTGATTGGTGAATTCTTTCAATGCCAATTTTGCCTTCTGATTCTAAAACATCAGGGCAATTCTCTTTCATGATTTCCTGGAAGATAGCCTCAAGGTTCTTTTTTTCATCGCAGCTTTCAGGGAGTCCAATAATCCTTAGATTGTCTCTCCTGTATCTGTTTTCCAAGTCAGTTGTTTTTGCTAGGAGATATTTCACATTTTCTTCCATTATTTCATTTTTTTCTTTTTGTTTGACTGATTCTTGAAGTCTTATTGAGTCATTTACTTCTATTTTTTCAATTTTAGTTTTTAAAGTATGATTTCCTTCACTTATCTTTTTTAGCTCCTTTTGTAGCTGGCCAATTGAATTTCTTGATTCAATGCATTTTTTTTTCCATTTTGCCAATTTTATTTTTCAATGAATTGTTGTCTTTTTCCAATTCACCAATTTTATTTTCCAGTGAATTGATGATTTTTTCCAATTCACCAATTTTGTTTTTCAGTGAATTGCTTTCTTTTTCCAATTCACCAGTTGTGTTTTCCAGTTTTTGATATCTCTGTTGCACTGATCTCAATTTATTTTCCCATTCTTCTTCTAGCTCTCTTTTGAGATTCTTTATGCAATCTTCTAGGTAAGCCTTCTGGAAGGCCTTAAGTCCACCTTTGTGGCTTCATCTGGGATTGTTTTCAGAATCTCAGGATCTGGGAACTGCTCCGCTTTCTCTCCTTAAAAGCTGTCTATAGGGAGAGCTCTCTTCTGCTTCTTACTCATGATTTTGAGCTGAGGTATCAGTCACCAGCAGGGAATTCTGCCGCAGTTTGTATTTGCCCTGGGGCAGTTTCCCGAGTTGACTTCCGGTCTGAGTCTGGTCTGCTAGATCCGCACTAGGACCACGTTTTCAGCTGCTCTCGATCCACCCTTTACCAAAGGCAGATCTGCCAAAGCACCTGCCCGCAAGCAGAGCAAAGTGGCCCAGGCATCTCCCAGGGGCTTCCTGTGTGCCTAAAATCTGCTTCTGTCCCAGCCCAATTTCTGCCCCGGACGCGCTGGTGTCTGATGGCGGCCAGTGGCCAATTTCCCCTGAGGCTGACCTTCTCCGGAGTTCTTTCAAAGTAGATTGTTGATAGAAGTGCATTGTAGTCCAAGTGTTTGGTGGTGCCCTCACTCCAGAACCAATTCGGAGGCTCAATTTGTCTGGGTCTGAGGGAAGGTCTCAGGAGCTCACAGAGAATGCTGTCTGCAGTTCGCCATCTTGGCTCCGCCCTCCCCCCCCCTCTCACTTTTCTTGTACAACATGACAAATATAGAAATATGTTTAAAAAATTGCACATATTTAACTTAGATTACTTGCTGTATTGGGAAGGGGGGATGGAAGAGATTGGAAGTAGAAAAAATTTGGAACACAAAATCTTACAAAAATGAATGTTGAAAACTAATTTTATGTGTATTAGAAAAAATAAAACACCATTGAAAATTTAAAAAAAGTTGTTGCAAATACTTTTTAACATTGGCATCACCTAATCTTACTCTCTTTGCAGGTTAAATTACCTGAGGTGCAATTTGCATAAAATATGACAACATATTGTCATTGTAAATAGGGATTGTTTCTTTCTTTATATTTGTATCCCCAATGCCAAGGAAAATGCCTGTTGATTGATTGATAATAGACAGAAAGTTGGCTTAAGATTCAGGAGAGGCTAGTTTTGAGTCCTGACTTTGATGCATAATGATTTTGAATTTGAATGGGTTCCTTAAACTCTCAATGCTTTAGGCAACTTTCTAAGACCTAAAGTTGTGGGACAGTTTCAGATTTACAATGATGAAAGGCATATATACTCAATGGGAGTTTCCTACACTAATGAAAAGATCTAATATCAAAAGATTAGTTTACATCACTTTTCATCTAAGAGATGCAAAGCATCACAGTATAAGTGCCTACTCTATGCAAAGCACCATGCTAGTTGAAGGAAAAATACAAGGACACCTAGGATGATATTCTGGTTCTTTGATTTATCATTCATTTGTTATCAAATATTGGTATGTGTATTAATGAACTATATAATAAAATAAGATTTAAGTTC